>JARQTH010000639.1:177910-188326 GCA_030142595.1 Trachelus iudaicus
CCCCCCCCCCCCCCCCCCCCCCCCCCCCCCCCCCCCCCCCCCCCCCCCCCCCCTCCACGGATGGGAACATTTGTCACATAACGTATGGAACAATGAATGCTTGCAATTTCAACGTGAAGCTTCGTCATTGAGATAAAAATGTGCGTTTAGCCGCACAGGAGTTAACCGAATGGATCGGCCGATAGAGATTTATGCAATTACGTTTATACTCATTTTCATGTAAACGGAGTATACTTGAGGAACTTTTATAAATCATACTATAGGTATATAGATATATGCGCGAGTGCCTGTATTACGTGAATTGCTTTTTACAAAAAATGTGCGCAGTCATGATTCTTGCTTTTCCAGAAGCTGCGTGCGCGTGCGCGTGTGTCTGTGTGTGTTGCGAAGAATAAATTAAACGAAACCCCCTTCTCGAGATACTCTGACGTCATTCCGTGGTGCAACTTCTCAAAATGACAGACAGCTAGGAATTGCATTGTCTCGCAGACAGACAAAGATGCTACCCCGCGCCAGGACAATTTTTCCCCGTATTTTTCTTAGCGTCAACGACTTTCTTCATCGTCTTTTTATTCGTCGTTCTCCTCCCTGATGCTTCCCTACGCTTTTTTATTTCCACCCCCCCCCCAACCCCCTTTTTCCTTATTCATCTACCCCATCTAAAGCCTTTGTTCCCCTGGCTTGACTGACGTTTCTACCCACCTGCGTTAAGGGGTTGTGCCTCGGTTTCGTTTCTTTTTGTGTTTCCTTTTCTCATAAGCCAAGAAGGGAGGGTACCAAGAATAAGGGTTGAAATAGTGCGATATCAATTTCAGAGGGAAAAACTGTATATTAAAATAATAAATTGTTACAATTAAATAAACGAAGACAAAAATAAAAATCTTCCGCTGTCATCTCGTCTTCAATGTTACACGTGCTATTTACTGTAAAATACGAAGAGTACAACTAATCGCTTTATAAACCGTGTCCTGTATCCAGGAAGAAGAGGTACAGGATAACACGTAAAAGTATCACAAAGACGTTGCGATTTTAAAAAATAGCGAAAATCCAGGCATATAGCTTCGTATCTTGAAAGGGGTGGCTATAGGGGCGTAAAAATATGTGAGCTCGTTTATTGCACATTGTTAAATTACAGCGAGCCAGGTACAGTGACGGATATACGTGTATAGTCTGAAAATGCTGTAAAACTTTTCAGTCAGCCTCTACAGCCACCAGAGCGTGACGGAATTAAAGGAAACCCCGTAAGTATAGTATTTTGAAAAAAAAAACGATTACCAAAGAAAGTATAGATACTCCACTATTCACTCTATTTATGGTCTCTTTCTCTCTCTATCTCTCTCTCTCTTTCGAAAACACTTCCGCCACCGCTGCGAACAAAGGCAGCAGAAGTTGGTACCTACAAGATACGGAATAAGGGACGGCAGTTGGTAATACGGGCAAAGACGGATGTAGCTTGTTAGGGGATGAATGAAAGTTGTCAAGGCGGTCCAATTAATGTCAACTCCTCAAGCGGAGCTTACCTTAGCTTACGACCAGCCTCCACTATCTCACCGTCATTGCCATCCACCTCCTTTCCCCTTGCATTATAAGGTTTTCTTTCCTTTCCATTCCGTCTTCTTGTTAACCACTCGCGCGCAGTCGTTACGGTACATAAAAATCTGCCATCTTGTGTTATTCGAGCCAGTCGTGATTTTTACAAAGCGTCATTGTTATTCTTATTTTCTCCTGCGCCTCTATGACGGATATTAAAAGTAGCGTCAAATGCGAATGCAGTAATTGAAAAAAAAAAGTAAACACAACAAGAACGCCGATACTCGGCGTGATTTTATATGACGCATCGATGCAGTTGGATCTGCGGTTGATTAAATATGTAAATAATTTTATTAAGCAAATAAATACTTGATTACGTATGTACGTATATATTCACGACCGCAAAAGATAATCCGACAAAATGTCTCTCGCCAATGCATATAGAATGACATACGTGAAAAGCGTAAAGTAACATATTGTTAATAAACAAAAGTTACAAATAAATGGAAAAGAGTCATTATCGCTAAAAGCATCACACGTACGAGTCATAGGAAAGATTTTTATTTTTACAATTTTTATCAATACTTTATCCCATCGTTCATTCACTGCGCGAAGTATATTCGCGAAAAATGATATTGCACTCAAACAGTTTCTGGAGCAATGGTTAATATTTTAAAAAATATCTAAAAGATCGTGATAAACAATTTTAGTAAGATTCACGAAGGAAATTCCTTGAACTCACAGTCGCGATGTTAAATATCCTCAGAATTCTTTTTATTGCGATAATAATATTTATTCCTGTCCAACTAGTAACCGTTGTTCTAAATAATTGCAAATGCACATTTTTCTACATCCATAAATAATTCTTTTCACCGATACATGCGATGCATAAGTTATCTTTGTTAAGGGGACTCGAGACCCTCTTAACGCGAACGCATATACCGACACGAATATATATTCGTTTACGTGGGACAAGTGAAACGACACTGTGTACAGTTTTCTTGAAAGCCTATAGTACTGCTGTACATATATGTATACACAGCATAAAGACTCCGCTACCAGACGCAGCTACAGTTTCCCAAGCAGTTATTCGACTCCAGCTTCGAAACTAATTAAAATGTCGAGTTCCCCGTGATGCCGTTCGCTTTCTATTGTGAGCATAAGTCGGCTTAGTGCAAAACCGATACAGTAATAACTAGAAATAAAGAGAAGAGTGAGACGGCGTAGCGCTTACGTATTTAAATAAATTCAAACGATTCGAAGTAAAATGAAAAAAAAAAAAAAAAAGACGTCCAGAGGGATTTTCAATTAGTACAAATACTTTTCCTTTTTCCTCGGGGGAATGAATTTAGCAATAAATCAAATAGCCATTATTTTTAATATCGCGAAGACATAAAGAAACATCATGTGCCCGTGTCTCGGATTCGAACGGTTTGAAATTACATGTGGAAATCGATACGCTTACACTTATTTTTGATACAATTTAATTTTATATAATATTAACTATGTAAAAGCGAAGCCCAAAAAAAAATTACACATTGCCAGTACCATTTTTATCGGATGCAATCCGCGACGGATCGCCGTAGGACAATGTAAAATAATTTGTTACCTTTGGCTAGAGAACATTGACCACTGAGAAATTTCCCAACACGAAACACGTGTTCCCGTCTGTCACTTTAGACTATTTTAATCATGTACCATCTATAAATACGTTTAATCGCTTGACTGGAACGCACAATGTGTATACGTGACACTCGTGATTGGTTTTACCACTGCGCGTTGATTCCCATTTGAGTTTATTGAAATTAAGAAACATCGCAGCCTCGAATATTACAAAAGCTTATACGTGATGCCAAAAATTCTATAAAATACATTGACCTATATATATCGATATGTTAACGCGTGCATAAACTTTCAATAGTTTAGTACGGTTACCGTACGTATATAAGTGCATGACGTTAAAGAGAATCGAAATTCTTGCCGTCCTATAAAACGCAACGATACCTCTTATACGAATACATACCGCGCTATTTCCGCTTCAGCAGAAAATTCCGTTTCCCGTAGAAACTGAATCTTAAAATAGTTTATCAATGCTTTAAAAGGTTATCGGTTCGATCTAATTCCATTGAAAGTTTCTACATATTCATATAAACACGTATATGTAACACTTGGATATATCGTACATACGATATCGGTTGAATAAACAGGTAAACCTTACCTGCTTATTCCAAGAAGCCTAAAAGCATTTCTATGCTTTCGCGTGTTATTGATAACAAACAAAACTGTTTGAACTCCGAGTACGTTCGTCGTGGGAATCGTTTTTCGGAAAGGAAGAATGCCTTATGGGTTTAGCTGAGTCAGGCAGGGCGCATAAATGAGATGGGCGGTCCCTGGCACCCATATATACTAGCTTCCACCCTTAAATATATACCCCTGTTCGTACCGAATGCATACACGCGTAGAGAGGACGCATAGAAACGTCGCTATAGATATAAATTCAAATGCGTGTATATAATATATATATATATATATATATATATACCGAGCAAAACACGGTCCCTAGTCAGAGCGTCGCGACGCGCCACGTCGTACCAAGAAACCGTGCTTCCGACGGCGAGAAGCTTGCGGGAGACATTACGAGCTACCCTCGTAAGCAGCGATAGCTCCTTATCGTAACTCGTCCCTTGAAATGAACTTATGAAAATCCAGCAGGACGAAGGAGTAGCGTGCAGACCCGTTAGCTATGAGTTAACAAGGGAATAAAGAAATGTAAGTGCAAGGTGGTAAAAAACGGCGGCGTCGACTCGCCGAGGAGATTAGAGGAGTCGCAGAATTTACGCCTCCCAACTGCGGGTTGCACGTGTATTTAATCGGCTGGACCAATCCCATCGCGGCGTCGAGCCGAAAGAATTTATCGAACGGCCAATCGCACCGACCAAACTTCCATTCGCGCTTGGTCAGATAAACGCGGTGGCAATACGCTTTTGTGTTACATTCGTAGAAAAATTAAATGCATATATATATATATACTCGATTAAACATGCTTCCACATATGCATATACGCCTAGGCGTATACCGCTAGCCAGCGACTCGCCAATGTACGTAACACTCGAAATAATTGAACCACACTACAATAATGGAAGCGGTTTACGAGGGAGCTTTATTGAGTTTCTATGGAAAGTCCATTTTGAATGGACGTAATAACGTTCGCCTATAATCGTGAAATTTGAACAGTGCGATTACGAGGTCATCGATTGGTTACAGATATCAAGAAGTTTTAAATTGCTCCGTAGTGTCCTAACCTATATTGAGCGAGATGGCAGTGGCTATGCTACCCGCAGACGCCGTCGATACGACGAAAATCTCTGAGGTCACCAAAACTGCCCTTGTAGACATATGGAATAGACCGAGTCCGTGCCGTCCCTTTGGTTTAGCCAGCGCGCGCTTTAGCAGGAGCTCATATCTCAGGAATCTCTCGTCCCACTTAGCATTTATCTCGGGAATTAGGTTAGGACGACTCTTCTTTACCTCGTGTACGTGCCCGACGAAGTAGTGGCGCGAGTGGACGCACTTCCACGAGAATCGCGATGAGATTGAATTTTGTCGAGTCTGCTTCTGCGCGAGGACAGCTCTTAAATATATTTCTCCGACGCAACTAGAGTGGGACCCTACTCCTGTATTGTATCTGCCAGTTAGTTTTATTACTGGCATCGAAAGACCTGGATATTTCGAGCGCCCGACGATGCCACGACGTTTAGATGCTTATGCCATAAGAGGCAACGGTCTTCGTGAAATACCAACGAAAGAGAATCAAATATTCCTGACGAAGTCCGCGTCCCAAGGGAATAAAAGTTTAACGGCGTAATCGTATAACGAATCGCGGGACCCATTACGTACCGTAATACAATTTTGTCTGAAGAGCAGAAGAAAGTTAGCTGGATAAAATCGATGCAAATTGAAGTCCGTCTCTTCCCTTTTCTTTTGTTGGCCAAGACAAAATCTTTAAATTGGGAAAATTAACGAAAAAATAAAGTTTAACTGGTTCTAGGTGTAAACTCTTATTCGTTTAAAGGACCAAAGCTGAAGATTACTTTTCGTGTCTTCGACTTTTCCTATGTCCAGTCTCTGTATCCCTTCTTTGTCCTTTTCGTTCCCCTTTTCTTTTTTTTTTCCTTACTCCACTAAAATCACGTTAGAGCGACAGACCGGAATACGCGTGCCTAGGTACATACCATATAGCCATCCAAAGAACGAACTCCAACATTGGATACAGCTGCTCCTCGCAAAAGCCAGCCGTGAGTCTGTCTGGTGCACTGCTGCAGTTTATGCTCCTGCATTAACATAGAAAACCCCCGTACCCTACGAAATACGAATCAGACCGAGCTGCTCCTCCGTTAACGGTTATGGGTGGGGGGGTGGCGTCTTTGCACGCGAATAACTTCAACGAATTTTAACGGGCTGCAGCGGAAACGCAGTACCTCTTCCACTTTGTCCCCCGTTTCTCTTTCAATTCTCTCTGCCATTCTCTCTCCTTCTCTCGCTTCCCATGTGTATACCCCATGTGCACCACGCACGAGTGCGCGCTCTCCCCGCGCTCCGCTTATTCCTCGCTCGGTTTGTTCGCACGTGTATCCCTGCAGGATTGTGCTGTCTCTCGTGAAGCAAGACTCGATGAAACAGACGGATAGAGGGGGGGGGGGAGAAAGAGAGACGAAGAGAATAAATAAGAGAAGGATAGTCAAATGAAAAAGTATATTATATAAAAAAAAAAAGAAAAGTAAAACGTAAAAATCCGTGGTCTCTGGGTATACGGTTCAATTCTTATATCCAGCAAACGGCAGTTTTACCTTCTTCATCCAGCGTCGTGACGTCCGAAGGAACTGCTAGCGCATTCCCTTATACCTGCTGGAAGGTTAAACGACGGAATATAAAGTAAGGGAATGGCTCCCGATCTTTAACCTCCACGCCTCTATCCTTCGCGAGTGCACTACGATAACGAGGAGGAGCTCGACTTCACCGCCTTAAGGTTTATCTAAGTTTAACACCCGCTGTAATATTCCTTTAAAGCAGCAGCAGCGGCTCCTGCGAGGACATTAAGCTCGGGATCTTCGCAGGCTGTAAGCAGAGGCCAAGAGGACAATCAAAACTGGAAATCAACGTTTCGCAATCTTCTCTATATAAGCGGGAGTGCTACGAGCTGAGAAAAAAATTTATCTAAGATCCCAAGGGAAGCTAACCGGCAAATTCGTAGCCAGGTGCACTATGACCTCGGGATTGTTTTAGGGTATAATTTTTTTTAATTTATCGTAATATAGATAATTTGCAAATTATAAAGACAATCGAATCTCCATCAGCGCGACAAGGGCAATTATTGAAGATGCGAAGGGTTATCGACGCAAGGGATGCAACTCCGTGAGACAAGTCCCTACTATTTCTGGCTTGTCTGACATGCGTAGATAGATTTCACCCTTGAGACACGGGTAGGTAGATGTCGACACTGGAGGCGCTGACCGTTCGAGAAAAGCCTGAGACCCTTAATTTAAAAGAAGACAGAGAGAGAAAGAGAGAGAGAGAGAGAGAGAGAGAGAGAGAGAGAGAGAGAGAGAGAGAGAACAACATATTACTTCAGAATTGAATTTAATACCAATTATTAGAATCCTTAGAAGCAAAACAGTCTGCGCATAGTCCCTGATACTTTATGGTCCAGCTGTTCCTGCGCAGCATCCCTCTAACGAGCGGAACTGGTAAAAGTAAAAAAAGTTCAAAGGCTGCTGCAAGGCATTAGGATACGTCAAATGGAACACCAATTCGCGATCAATATCACCACGTGCTTCGAGCAGAACCCAAGCGCCAAGGGGCGTACGACAGAGCATCGTCGAGAGGCTGTTCACGAGTTTATCCGGCCTCTCCATTACCTATTGGACTTTCCGCGGAACTTTCCCATAGAGAAACCTTTCGACGGGGAAGAAGTTAGGTCGGTGCCCTTTGGGAACATCCTCGATATTTCGACACTTATCTGCGAGCAGGTCCTGAGCTTTGCAAGCACAGGCAAAGGTAGGGCAAAAGACACAGCAGGCTTATATATATATATAAAGGGTGTTTCATAACAAACGCACCAGCTGAAGTTGGACGCAATTGAACGAGTCCATTAGTGGAGACAGTGTGAGCTTTTTAAAAAAAGATTAAAGATTTTGAAGTTCACGATACTAATAATTTTATGACGTTAACTTTCGTACCTTTAATGACGTCACGCTGTACTGATTGATGAAATCTGCGTATTGTACATAAATAAGTTATAACTATAGTGATAGTCTTCTGGATGGACAACCACAATTTTCTCTGACCCCGAAGAAGATACAGGTACACTGTATATCTGCTGTGTAGTGAAGTATACCGTTACGTAGTACCGAAACCGTGAAAACTTTTATCTTTATCGCCACCTGAGAAACTTCTCTAGGGTTTGAGAGTTTAACGTTTACAGTGTCCTGTCCGGTAGGTACTTCTCGCTGCAGCAGATAAATTTTCAAGAGAATATACTCGTAGTTGATATAGGGGAAAGAAACGAGGAAAATCGAACCGCGGCGATTGCAATGCCGATAAACGATTCCATCCCATTTTTCTTCTCTCCACTCTCGGACAATCGAGACCATTGTCGGGCTTCCAGAAAGGGAAACAGGGATTCGGGACGCCTGGGCGTCGCGTGATGCTCGTGTTAGTCGCGATAGTTGAATACAGTACAGTGTATGGGAACAGAGTGGAAAGGAGAGCTTGGGTGAAAGGGCAACGCAGAGGCGTCTATAGGAAAGCGATAAAATCGATAAATGATCGATGTTATTCAATGGGTTCATGGTATTTCTTCATTTATATGCAATTTTCAAAAGCCCGCGCGCCTGAAATTAGTGACTAAGTAAAAAATACCTGCGCTTGAATTCTCATTAAAAACATTTATTAATTGGAGTCTTTGTTGGTAGCGGATTGAAAATTGGCTTTTAAAATACTTTATTCTCGCGTGCTTTATTATTATCGCTGCGTTTGCAAACTTGCTTCGTCATCACGTCCATTTGAAATTTAACAACGAGAAATATTCTCGATAGGATGAATTATATACATGCGGTACGAGCCATGCTTTATCTCGGGCCATCATACGAAAGTGCACTTCCGTCATGAAAATTCGGATGCGCGCGTTGCGAGTTGCGATAAATAATTTGGTAACGACAGATACGTCGAACCGATTCCAAGAGAGGGCAGCACCGTGTGATTTACGGCACGCGACCTGAAAAGCTTAAAAGAAATCTGGATCCGCTTCCGGAAATGCGAGGATATCGATTTCGATCAGCGCCAAACGCATCGAGAAGACGAGCTTTATCTTTGATGCACATTTAATAAATACGTCCTTAACGGTACCTCGATATGCATATTTCCAATGCGCGCTAGAAAATCCCGAATGACTTTCTACTGCTGTATGCAACCGTAAATACATACTTTATGGCATATTAAATTATACAGTAAAATCTGTAGAGATTAAATAAATAATAAAAAAATTCATTTTCCACGTCGACCGTTGTCTGCCCGTGATTACCTTAGTGTTCATATAACAGCATGCAGTGACAACGATAAGCCTTTCATGCTGTTATCTCTCATCGATAAGTCCCTGATTACCATTATACTTACGGTACCATAAACTATAGATATAACGTACATATCCGAAATTAAGTTCCAGCTTACTCAAGGGAAAACCGATAAAGCTCGTTTCCGTAAGATGCGACGAACCATCCGTCCCAAGAAGGAGGAAATAAAATATTGGACAGGTTGTATACTTGGTATATTGACTGTACCTAAAAGTTGGATATCCTACTCAAGGACGTTACAGACGCGTGTGCCTTATTGCTATCGTCCATGGATACGTGCGAACGGCAGAGTCGCAGAGCCTATAAGAGAATTTGTTCAGCAAGGGTGAAAGGACGAAGGAAGAAGGCGGGACGGATGAATCCAGCAGAGGATATGGGGAATCGTATCGAGAAGCGTAGATTGGCCGAGAATATAGGAAGAAAAGTGAGAAGGGCAACTCAACGTTCTGTCCCGGACTGACAGACCGACAGGGCAAATGAACCGGCGACAGGAAGGGCAAAACTTTTATTTCCGCTTGTGCGCGCGAACAAAACGCCAGGAATGAACGGCTGAACGAGCAGTGAGTCAGGATACTGGATTCCCGAGGGAAGAGACTTCCGCGTATGTGTGCCAACTCGTGATCCGCTCGCGGCTCTTGTTGTTATTCTTGCTGTTGTCGCTACTGAGGCTTCCGGCTCCATAGCATGCTCCACCATCGCCGCAGCATCCCGTTCCCCAGGTGCCCTACAATCCGTATAAACGGATTTGCAGGCTAGAACTTTTATTCGGCTGGATTATATCCCCGTCGTTTTACGAGAGCGTCCAGTCGTATGGAGAAAAAAGAACAGAAACGAAGAGGGGAACGAGGGTCGAGCGTACTATAGGTATATACCTAAAGTTGGTGTACGCTAGGTACTTCACTGGCTGCTATGGTGCAGATAAATCAGCGATGACCTAACGGGCACGAGCTAAACTGTCGTGACGTTAATCCGGATACCAAGGGAAATGTACACAGCGCGAGTGCTGCCTCCCCGGCTTCCCTGAGAACTACGGATCGAATTGTTCTCGGCGAAGAGACAGTGGAGACAAGAGACCAGCGACGCTCGTGTTGCCGTTAGGACAGGAGAGCGTGGCAAATATCAAATTGGAAACTGGACTCCTGGGGTGCGGGATCGATTACGGTAATACGAGCGGATAAGACTCTCTTCATCTCTCTCTCTCTCTCTCTCTCTCTCTCTCTCTCTCTCTCTCTCTCTCTCTCTCTCTCTCTCTCTCTCT
>JARQTH010000639.1:188426-208069 GCA_030142595.1 Trachelus iudaicus
CTCTCTCTCTCTCTCTCTCTCTCTCTCTCTCTCTCTCTCTCTCTCTCTCTCTCTCTCTCTCTCTCTCTCTCTTGTACTTGACGGTAAATGACTCTGTAGACGAGCAGAGACCATTAAATTTAAAAACTTTCATTCTCCGTCAAACACTACTGTTTTACTTTTTTTTTTTTAATACTCCACTCGGATCATACCTCTCTTACTATAGTGAGTATTAAGTCTCTCATGACAGAGACACGTGTAAATACGTAGTTTAGACATTGAATTGACTTGCAAGTATTAACGTAATTATCGAACGTGATTGAAGGTCATCGAAAACTATTTTAAGAAAGCCTCCATGGGAATTAACAATTGGTAGTATTTTAGTAGGAGAAAAGTATCTTTAGCCCGCGTGTGCTAAATCCAGTAAACTTTTTTTATCCGAACCCTAGGAACTCGATAGAAAGATTGTGGGTTCTAGGGTATATCGCATGTCTCGTTCCTCGCGACCGACGTCAACTTAGTCCAAGGGAAACTCGACAGAGATCCTGCTGTAACACCCATCTAGGTTGAGCTACGTATCACGCCAGTCAGCGTTAGAAACCCGAATAGGTAGGTAAGTAGGTACGTACCTGAAACCTAAGGTAGTCGACTTGCGTAAAATCCAAGGAAAGTGAATCCTTTCTAAGCCCTTACTTTCCTTTCGTTTCCTTCGGTTTACTTCCTCGTCAAGCAACACCCTCCTCTGCCATCCCATAACGCCACGAGCTTTTCTACCCCCCCCCCCCTGGTGACCCCTTTTTAGGATTTCTCACGCCACTCCTTTCTTCTCTTCGGTAACTCCGGTCGCACCCGATCCCACACCAGCAGCACCGCCGTCAACGCCAACCTACACCTACCAGGCCATTTCTACCTTCATTCGTAGCTCTCTTTCTGTCTCTATATCGCTCCTTCTTCCTTGACTCTTTCTCATGAGTCTTCATACCTAGCGCAACGCCACCTTCGTACGCGAACAGTTGCGCCAGGATTATGGAAGTTTCTTTTCACGACGAAGCTTAAAGCTCCGACCGAGGAAAAGTTCAAACCAAGGAAATGGATGTATTATTCCCTTAGATTCTCACGCTCTCGTCAGTTACATCGTGCAAGAGCCATGTTCCAGGTACGTATCGAGAAATCGTCTTCGCCCAGATCGAAAATATTTTACGTAACTCTTGCGTCGCTGCGCCATATCAATAAAAAGTCATTGAATAGTTATCATCATCCCCTATATTTCTTCCATACTTTATTTTTCTTCTCTTTGCTCTTCCTTGGCAATCCTTTAAACCTAACCCCCCCCCCTCTCTCTCTCTCTCTCTCTCTCTCTCTCTCTCTCTCTCGTTTATTCAACGTTTCTCTGTATCCCTCTCAAGTCCTACATACAGTTTTCATGCAATGACATTAAAACACGATGGAGCGACGAGTCAATATTGTTGTTCGGCTACAGAAAATATGTATACCCATACACCAATGGCTAGTCTTCATGACACAGTGGTGTCGTACGAAGGTAAGACAAAAGGGCTTTTGAAGGGATGAAAGATTTGTCTGACGATAGTTTTCCCCGAGAACGTATAAGGTCAATATCGACCACCCTTGTACTGCTTACTCGAAGATAAAAGTCCAGAGAAAATGAAGAAAGTCCCTGGACAGGTATGTCGGGGCTCAGTATACGTGATACCTACAGAGAACAAATATAAGTCACGTAGTGGTTAAACTGCCAAAGGAAAGGGACTCACATCTCATTGTCAGTCGGTATACGTTCAGCTGTTCTAGGACGGTTTCGTGGTTTTAGCATTTGGCGTATAACCCAGGTAGTAAATGTAATATGGCATTCGTTATATGTAGTGGGGCCCAGATGAGGGTCGAAGAGGGCTAGCAGAACTGTGCTGCTACCATCATTTCTTAGTCAGAAATTGATTGGACGCTATTCAGGATATTATATAATTACGGTCTAAACATATCCTCCCCTAGCACAGCATAATCGAGAGACCCTCTTAAAGAAGCCATATTTCCTTATTCTGTCTAGGATAATGCTAACTAATATGGCCCTGATCAGGTTTGAATAAGATATCTATATTTGCGTAGAGGGCGCACTAAACGTCGTACGTTCCTACCATTACAGTATATGATGCGCTAAGCCACAGTCAGGTGGCGCTGTATAGTCAACTATATATTTTTTACGTGTGTCAATAATGATTAGTCGTAAAAGATGAATTATGCAAAGGCAATTAATTGAAACGAAAACTCGAGTGCGACAATACCTAAAACTAAAAGAATATATTACGAAAGCAGATAGATTTTAATTATAAATATGAGGCCTATAAAACTGGTGGGCAGGTAAAAACATTCAATTCATATTTGACAGACCGAAGGTCCCCGTATATCCGATGATTTGTCCAATCTCTCTCTACAAGTAATTTCATGCTTAACTCTGCCGAAGTCAATAACGAAGTGAACAATTTACTAGAGTAAGGAAAAGTATCAAGTGGGAGGTGAATCTAAGTTTTCATGTGCCAGTGAACATTTAACCAGACAAATTAGTAGCGGTGCAAGTTCTGAAAGTTATATGGGATATGAAGTAGGGTAATTGGCAATCAAGAACAAATATTGTTCGTGTACTTGAAAGTATGATATTCGGGAAATGCATAACGATAATAGCTAATGAGGAAGAAATAAAGATTACTTGATTAAGGCTACGATAATGGCGCCGGAACAGTGCCGATGAAGTTTGACTAATTTAACACTCGGGTGAAATACCTTAAACACCGAACAGGGCCCTAGTCTGCTTACCGATCGGTACCCTATTGGGCATTAGGGAAATTTGATCAAGCCCCAATTTCTGTCCTATTTTATATTTCTACCCGGGAACTTCATCCAAGGAGTTTCCCGTATCTTACGTCAGTAAAAGAGGGTTGTACTTTTTAGGTTAATCCTTGCCCGGTAAACGAGGCATCTGAGCGGTCTCTGTGTATAAAAAGAGCCCTTCGTCTTCCCTCAGTGCTCGCTTCATCATACTGTTTTATCCTAAGGGATTAATTTCCTAAGGTTTATGTATGGCGCTCCGGAAGAGTATATATATATATATATATATATATATATATATCGAGCGAATGTCTCAAAGAAAAATACGAAGGAAGATTTCAGACTGCACCGGATGGCAGAGGCAAAGACATACACGAGGAGGAATATTACGTTCTCGCTTGTCGCACGTGTATCAAGACTCCAATCCTTAGACACTCATCCTCCTACCCTTTCACCTTTATTTCATCCGAAAGTCCCTTCAGACTTTAGTTCCTCTTGGACCTGCTCTTCCTCCTCCACCTTATTCTTCTTTAAAGATCGCAGCCTCGTCAGGATCAGATTACCTTGTTGAAATAACGCCAGAGAGCGCCCCCCGGCGATGCGTCGAGGACTATTAGAACTCCTTGACAAAAGACACTTTTTCAGATCTCGTATTACCGTCTAACGAGATGCTCCGTAGTTCTTCAATGAAAGGGTTTTAATACGATCGATACGTACATAAATAGACATATCGGCAATCGCCCATCGCCAATAATATTCGAGCTCTATCGTCGCGTATATAATTGTATTATTCTCTCAGCGGGAACGAGACACGTCCAGACTACCCAGACTCTCGGAACGTAAAACCAGTCTGAAAACGTGGAGAGTGTGACTAACAGTTTAGTCCTCTCCCAATGGACCCACGGTGTGTCGATAGTGAGTTATTTGCCAGAGGTCGGATTCGCCATTTCCCCGAGAGTCAGACGACGTTAAAGAGAGAAAAGAGGAGGCGAAAGCGAGAATGTGTGTGAGATATATATATATATGTATATATATATATATATATAGAGAGAGAGAGAGAGAGAGAGAGAAGAGGGCCCCTCTGTGCTACCTACGTCCCTGCACACCAACCAAATGAATATTAGTGGCACCCTCGAGACCGAATTAATAACAATCGGGCAGTCACCCCTCACACGCGAATTCGAAACCGACAGAATACGCCGCTATAAAATCACTAACACCCCCTTACACCTACAGACTATAGCACAGCTAGAGCAAAGTTACGTATCTACCTTCTTCCACTCATTCGACCCGAGAAATCACCTGGGAGTGAACCAGAAAATAAGTAAATTCCACTTTTCCGCTTCAGCAAGGCATCTTCCACGTAACGATGTATCGGGTCCAGCGAACTATCCAACTTGTCCTATCTATTGACTGGCCGCCAAAGACCATTCCAAGGGCTCCCTGTGCTCCCTGCTGAACGGTTCGTATACAGTCTATACGACACGACTTCCATAATCGATCGCCGAATAGGCAGATATTAACTGCGTGTATATACTGCATTAAGATAAGGCAGACCCATCCAAGTGTGGAATACTTAAGGTAATCCTCAAAGGAAGATGTCATACGATATTACATTCTCTCGGAGTGAAGCTCTTGCTTTGTCTAACGCTCCCCTTGCATATAATATATACGTATATCCGATATGCGCGTAGAAGTACACATACATATACGTGTATACCAATATGCCTGTACATACGGAAGTACAGGTCACAGTCCTGATCAAAGAGGCAGGTCCAGAGCCCTGAATGATTTATCAGAGAACGAGAGGTATAAACATTGATATGTTATGCATAAGGGTAGATTCATAGAAACTGTATGCCGCAACGATAGGGATACGTATATGATAATGCGTATTCTCCTGTTTCGCGCATTTGACTCTTGTTATCGACCGAGCAGGATACCGGGTAGAAAAAAGGAAATCGCGAGGCAGAGTTTATCAGAGAGGAAGAGAGATGGAGCCAGGTAATAGTTACGAGGGAAAAAGTAATTTTCGTGAGAGTATTTTCCAAGGGGATTCCGAGTATTGCAAGTGTAAGTAGATGGGTGCTGGCCTGTGCGCTATATAGTAAGGTGCAATTTATGCGATAGCTAAGCGCGGAACCAGGAGCAAGAGAGGAGAGTCGAATAAACTGCGAGCAGATGCACCGTGGCCGATTTCCGTGGTCTCTCATAAAACTTTTTACGTGGCAACTTTGTTTTACAACCATTCGATTATTAAACCTGCATCCCCTCCCCCCCCCTCCCCCCAACACGCCCCGACCCGCAGCCCATCGCCCGTTCGCCGCATTTCCCGTACTACCGCCTATCGCGACTACAGTCACCCGTGGGGATGTATGGAATTATTAAAACAGAGTCTGTGTCCTTCTTCAACGCCCGTAACGGATATCGCGCCTCCCTCTCCCACCTACCCCAGCAGCTTACGATCCGTACGCACGAAGTGCGCGTGTACACGTAGGACAATAGGGGTAATTTTCAATTGTCCGAACATTGCATCGGTAGGCCAGCCAGTCGCATACGAATAAAATCAGACATCCGGAACTAGGAACGATAACCGGAAGGAGATGGTGGACGGAAGTGAGATAGTTAGAAATAAATAAAACTCGACACGAGCAGCGTCAGTGACGGGACCGGGTGGTAAGGGAGTGGGTTAAAGCCCACGTCATAAAAAAAAGGAAAGTTTTTTTTCCGAGGGGAATAAAAAAATAGAAAATCCGTCAGAAAGATTGACTCAGCTCGAATTTCATTTCTGTACCATACAGCTTCCTTATTACACGTAACACTTTCAATCTCAGCATTCTATCTTATATGCCATGCCGTGTATAACAAGAGCCACATTATCCCAGGTAACGTCCGACACTATAGAGACTTATCGAAGATACTTCGTGGACCTTCTCATGTTTCACAAGCGACGCACTTACCTTTGTCAGTCCCTCCTATGGCCGTATCCACGTTAACGTTTAATTAACGAATTCATTAAGGCGAGTTTTACGAGGTGAATCGCTAGAAGGAAGTAACATGAAAAAAAAAGGGTAGAATATAACAGGAGAGAGTTTAGAGAAACTGGAGGACGCGTAATTTCATTACTTACTTTCGTAGCTATCGCAGCCTTAGCTCGGCTGTATAACTATATGCCATATATATATATATATATATATATATATATATATATATATATAATCGGGAACTGCCAGGATCCACCAGCTACTCGACTCTTCGAAATAGTAACGACTAACAGTAAAGGTAACGGACGATTTGGCAAGTAATACGACGCCATATCGCTGCCATAATCGGCCGAGTCGTGTGTTTTCACGAAAGGTAAAGTATGTATAGGTGCACACCTGAACCGTCTATATCTACGTATACGAAGATATAGAACGGTCGATAAGGTAGATACCGCTTGAGAAAAGATATAGCCCTGTGAACCTTTACGCGAAGATTTTACCTTTCGCATTGAAGTACTGTCCGCGTTGTAAAATTTTCACTGGAGAGAGTCTCTTGCTTGCCATTAGGAAAGATTGGCAACGATATCGATAGTTTACGTTTTTACATAATCCAGACGATAGGAAAGGTGGAAATGGTAAGGAAGCTGTCAACCACGAGACTGATAAACGTAACACAGCTAGTAACGCGTCGTATACGGAACGAGGAGAGTGAAGTTGGCTAACCGGTACGACTTAGCGTTAAAAATTCTTTTGATACGAATGACAGCGTGAATCCCAATTCCCAAACTGGCACACGAGAGTCGCCAATGTTATTCTCGTGGAAGCGGTTAAGCGCAGACGACGAACTATATCAGGGAGAGAGGTCGAAACGTTCAATTTATTCAGAGTGGAATAGAATGGCGCTGAATCGAATTAAATATCTCATAATGCTTGTGTGTATATTTCATCGCGGCTGTCTGGCGCTTAGCCAAACTTCCCTGACACGCTAGATTTCATGCCTAAAAAGGATTATAAATTTATGTGCATTCGGGCACAAAGCCGCACCCCCTCTGCCCACGGCCCGCCTATATACCTACTGGTCCTCTCGCAAACAGACACTCCAAGATTTGTGAACCCACAGCTGCTTGGTATTAGAGGCGAATTTATTTATTTCTTAGATACTGGGGCTATCGTGCCTAAGTCAAGGGTTTAATTTTTTATTTTATTTTCTTAAGAGATACAACATGCAATTTCGCAACTGTATATGGCATTGAGCTTCCGTACAACTATTTGTATGAAATTCGCAATCTTCTCACCAGCTTTCAAATTGGGAAGGGACTTAAGTACGTATAATTGGCAAGGAGTAGCTGAAACTTGCGAAAGTACTTTGCTTGACAACGCGAGTACGTATAGGTATAGAAGTACTGTATCTTGTGTCTCTGAATAGTATACCACTAATTTAGCGAAAACTTCATCCCCTTGCGTATCGACCCCTTTACCTAGGAATCTTACAGGTCTCGTGCCGCTGCCGTAATTCTATTTAAATGTTGAGATGTAATTGGAATTTGAATTGGTCGTGAATACAACCAAACGGATGAAGTATTAGCAGACGTCAAAGCAATCTAAATAAATAAAAAATTTTGAGTAATTTCCAACAACGAAATTTGAAATATTCTCGTCGAACGACGAGAATCTCTTAATTTCGTTTACACTAAATTCTAAAGGGTTACGGCAGACAGATACCTACCTTTACCGACGGAGCTCGCAGTAAGCAGTAAAGCCCGATAAACGCAATTAACACTGGGACAATTAATCCAGCAGCCTATTAGCATCCCCAAATTTCACAGCGTAACTCGTACAAAATTCCGGATTCGCGGGGGGCGGGCGAATAAGAAGTCGGAAAATTATTCGAAAAACTGACAAGCAAAGAGCCAAATCCCATGAATTTATAACACCGCGCGTTCACGCCGCGAAGATAGCCAAGCATCCTTGAAATAGCCACGGATATACACGTAGCAACGTTCAAGGCGTATAACTGTAAGGATTGTCGGAGGTTATGGTCGGGTAAGACGTAAAAGGATATACTAGATACGTGTATAGGCATTCCGTAAAGCGATACTGGCTACACGTCGCTCCTCAATAGAAACGTTTCTTCGGCCTTGATATCTCGCAACCGACCACGTGTTGTGCGGGCAACATGGCGCCCACTGTCGACAGGAGCCTTTCTCCTGCTCGACTGCTCGGTTATATATAAATCCTACAAATTCCATGGGCGTACACGTGGAAAGTCATGAAATAATGATCTCGACATATATGCAATTCAGAACGCGGCCTGAATACACTGTTTCGACAAAATGATAAAAGAAAATTTTTCACAAAAATCATACAGCATCTTCTTCTCATAATACACCCGCCTTTGAATCGAACTGAATTGCGAAAAAAAAAATGGATGCCTCTCAAAATTTTGTAACAACGTCGGATCACTGTCTGCCGTACTAGTTCGTCGATACGATATGCGTGACGCGAGTCAGTGATGCGACGACGGCATATTCTAACGCGTCATACAATTCTATTCGGGTCGACCGCTTTATAATGAGTTTACGATTACACAGATTGACTGGACCAAAATGGGTGCTGAGCTTGCGCTACGTTACGTTGCGCGTCTGGTAACGTATAGGTAGTACGGTGACCGTACGCTATGGAACGTTCGTTACCGACAGGAATATTAATAACGGCTGGGTATAATATACCCGTTATTGATAATGGATATAATGGCGGATGGTGCGCGGCTCGAAAGCTCAGGATCGGTATTTACGGTCACGTCGACGTAATTGCATCTCCATCCAATACGGAAATTCATGCGGATCGCGTCTAATAATACCGGAAGTATCCTTGTACGTGTCGATTTAACATTTAACAGATGCGTAACAGTAGGGATACGATTGTAGTTTGTACCATGCACGTTAATTTTATGACGTTAATTAAACGCAAAGTAGGGGTCTGGGGGGGATGTGGGGGGGGGGGGAAGGGTGAACAAAAGAAGAACACCGAACGAACATTCAGGGTCTACAATAATTGCAAGCTTCTTATTGTTGGCAAACATCGACAAAAGGGAGAAACAAGCGAATCAAAAGCGCCCACGCAAACACGACCGAACAATTGTACAATAAGGAATTTCACGAAACTAATTTTAATTGCAATTACCCAATGTTAATTTCCGCGAGATACAATACGCAGATTTTACTTGAAAATCAATTCGCTTTCTGATACTAGAATCGTTGCTAAGATTATTGCACCACCTGAAGATGGTTCTGTTTATTCGATTGCTATTAATTCCCACGTTAGAACCATCATCGGGTGGTGCAATAGTCCAGAACGATCGTGTGTACTCCGTTATATGCATTGCATATCATGTATAGATATACTATACGCAGTTTAAAGAGGAGTCTATCGATAATCGCGTATCTCGAGGATATACGATTTCGATTGATCGATAATGACGCGTCCTATTATGTGCAATTACAAAGAAATTACATTACGCTTATTGAAAACGGATAATTAGAATTAATTGGTTCCAAGACAAAATCAAAGCTTGTTCCCTATTTTTCAAAAAATTTATTTTCAAGGTGAGCGTCTACAGATCAGACTTGGATTATTCAAACGATCGATTCTCATCGGAAAAATCGCGAGGTCAATGGCGGTAGAATCGCGGCTAATTAGCAATTTGCCAACGATAAAACTCTGTGGCCGATTGGCACTGGATGATCCGCGCTAGCTGCCGCTTATTACGATCGACCTAGTGACGTAATTAAATTCAAACACCGGGAAACAATAACTGACGTGAAATTGCGGGATGTTCGCGCTTACGTTAACCCTGACAAATACATAACCTCTTTAAAATTATATACCGTAACGTTTTTCGTTATTGCAATTTTGCAGGCTCATTACGAGTGTACGGAATGGCAAGTGCTCGGGGCTCGGGATTTTAAAAAACGATACTGGATTATATGACAACGAAAGGTTACGAGTCTTTATTAAATTACCGATAGAAGGTACAACAGTCTTTGAAACGTGTGACTGATATTTGTCAAGAGTGACGTCGGTATTGCAGGAAAGGATTCTCAAAGGTGCGTCCCAGCTTTGTTATTGTCTATTCGCAGATCGTTCTGAACTATCTTTGTGGAGCAGAGGATCTGCCTATCTCGGCAAGGTAGCCCTAGTGGCGCTATGCCTGACTATTGGCTACGGGACTTTGTGCAACTTGGCTAATCACGGCGAGGATGGTAGATACAAAACAAAATTGCTTCAACTGAAGTTTACGAGGCAGATCGCGATGCTCTCCTGGGAACTTTGACGAAAATTTCTCTACGTAAATTACTAGGCAGAATACCATGTGTTAGTATGCCAAAGTTTCGAAAAAAATTTTCGAAAATATCTGAGCAGTGTAATAACGCATGCCAGTTGCTGATCCGTGAATATTATATGAGTTAAATGCTCTATCCAGGAGAGCGTAAATCGAGCGAAAACACTTTTGAATGATTTTGATGAAATAACTTGCGTTATCCTTTCGGATTTAAATCACGCTTACTCACCTTTTGAAGACGCGGTTTTTCAAATGTCTGAATTTATTCAAGAGACTCCGTTTAATGATCTGAACTGACAGATGTCTTAACGAGAAGCGCTAATCATCTATCGGAATTTATTTATATTATCGAAGGAAGATTGGCTCATGAGAAAATTTTTTTCTCTATTGACTCTTGTTGACACTAAAGGATTATATGAATTACATAATGTAGTACCTCAGGGACAAGAAAACTGCGTCATCAAGGCTTCTTAAAATGATAAATCTATTCCGATTGAACAAGGCACTACGTGAAATCAATAAATTACGTAAAACCTTGTATTTATTGTTTTGAATCTTCCTCGAATAAAAGATGACATATTCAATAGCCATTTTTTTCATTTCTCTTTTATATCAGTTAGTAATCGAGTGTCCGTATCTTTTGATTAAATTATGCTTAATGCACCTCCTCTGTGTATATAGTACCTGTATACTGTAGGTAAACAGTCCCGGAAACAAAGACCAATTGATCGAGAACGTAGAAAAACGACTCGGACCTATAAAATCAAAGTCCCTCCACCAATTAATTAATTGGAAGTCCTCACCGGAGCTGGTTCAGCTAATCCGCGAAGGCCGAGAACTGTATCCAGAGGACACTCAGGTGGACTCTGCACTATAGCACAGCACTGTACCTTCGAAACACATGCAGAGAATCGATTGAATTTTCTTGATATTGCGAGAGCAGCGCGAGAACTACACAGCGAGCACTTTCTATACCGTATAGGAAAGACAGATAGAAAAACTATCAACAGATAGTACGGAAGCGCGAGCCAGCACGAGGCACCTCGATCGGTGTCCCAAGACCGACTGCCTTTGACAATAATCAAATTCGGAAACTAATCATTCTGATTGGTCGAGAGGCTCATAGCCGATAACTCTTATCCTTTCCTTCGAGTCGTCCCTTTAAACTAAATCGAGAGCATTTCTTAGCGAATCCGTACGTAACAATTGGAGATCCTCCATGGCTGCATCCCCAGGGCATCGGGCGACAGTTGGGCACAACAACCATAACCCGGGTCAGGGTATCCTCCCCTGCCCTTAACCGTATCAAAACCTTATCTCCGCCCTTTGCCTGTCTCCAGCGCAGCGCCGCTATCTCACCTGGACCTCTTCCGGTCCGCGGAGACGTCACCGTCGGGTACTCTCCTCAGGTAGCTGTACGAATCAATCCGAAAGCACAGCTTGTGAGCAGAATGTGAGAAGAATCGGTAGCTGAAGTCTCCGTCATATTCATATATATATTTCAGTAATGTGCATGGGTACCACGTGCTATAGCAAGTATCGATCTTCTAGGATTTTCCCACGTGGCGAAAAGTTTTTCAAACAAAAAAAAATAATAAAGAATTGTAGCTATTCGTTTCATACAGGAAGGAAAGGTAAAGTGCCCCTTCTGTCCAGAGAGTATTCTTCGTTCCTTCCTAAAAAACATCCTTTTAGACTCATTCTCAACATGGGAACAATCGATTCGAATATAAAGACAATAAAGTCAAAGTTCTCAAGATCAAAATGCCAACAATTTAATATCTCTCTTTTCGGCAAGCAAAAGAATCCGCCCACAGAGTTCGCCCCATTTTATCAGATCCTGCTTTGCGAAGTATCTAAGCCATATAGAACGAACGAAATGGAAGCTTTTGTGTTGCACGTAATTCATAAATAGTCAAACAAAGGCGAAACAAGGTCTATGCAAAAGAAACAGCCACAATAGCTCGATAGTTTATATTTAATAAGGGGAAATATTATGTATAAATAAAATATTTTTCCACGAGCTCGACGCAATGCATAAAACAATTGTAACGGTATATATAATTCATCGTTATACATACAAATATGTTGTTATGTAATGTTCGTCGGTGGTTTTCGGAAAATTGCACCGCGCCTGGATTATCAATCAATTATCATAAAACAAAGATAATCGCTAGCGCAATCGGTGAACAGATATATAACCTGCGACCAATGGTAATTCTAAATTTAAAAAATTCCGAGATTGCACAATAGTGTCTATGTATTTATACAACCAACCACGCATCCGAATTTATTAAAACGTTCTAACTCCCAGTGACATTGCTTTATTGAGAAACAAATGAAGTTTCGTAAGACGCAGTAGAGTACACATAAAAAACTGATAGCTAAGATAAGAATAACAAACCAAGGACTTAATCATATATTATAACACGTTAAAATGCCTTCTCGAACTTTAACCTCTCGAATCACAAGTGCAAAGCCTAGTAAATAATTTCTCACGCATTTGAGCACGCAGTACCGTGACGTCACAACGGCTTTATATAAAACGAGCGACTGCGCATGCGCCGCACCCTGGCGGTTTACGCACTAACGATAAGCCCTAATGCATTTGCTTATACAAGCAGCAGGTAGAGATACGTCAATTACGCGAGGCACGGCTCTACGATTCAGCATCAGGAAAGTACAAGATCTTTTACTTAATGGACGTGCACACCACGGCTCGTGACAAGAGCCATGTGCAAGAAATATACATATCCAACAGTAGAGTAAACGGTGCTATACGATATGAATGAGTTGCATTCTGCATTAGCATCCGAAGGATAAAGAGTCGTACATGAAATAGCATTATGCCAGATGACAAGATATGCCTGCCGGTTATACCATACGAGTTACAGTGGATGCATTAAAGAATACAAATACATATCATTCTCGTAAGAAATACGATTATCGACGTTATCGTCATAGAACCTCGATATCAACATTCCGGGATACTTTCCGAAGCATTAACAGTGTCACCTAACCTAACAAGAAAGAGCATCAGGTAATCATGATAATCACGTGCGAATATTCGATCTCTGTGAAGTCTATACACAGTTATGTACCTTTGTTTTTATAACGGGAATAGCAAGACGACAAAGTTTTCGTAAAAATAACGTTGTGGCTATTTCACGGGATGGATAGCGCATCGAGATAGAGTGTGGCATTGCACGCGAATAAACAGACGATTTAGTATCGATGCCATCAGCACTACGAGTGTGCCTATACGTATCTGACTGGATATATATAAAGTTTCTCGTACACTTTCACCATTGCAGCGTCGGTGTAATTCATTTCGTTCGGTTTATCCGTGAGGCAGGACGCCGAACTATAAAGGGGTATTGTGTGTAGCAATCCGTGTAGCAATGGGTTTGAGAAATAGCTCCGAGCTGGAAAGGCAGAAACGATATTCACATACATGTATAATATGTACGGTGTGTATGACTAGAGAAGTATAGAGAAGAAAGAAAAAGGGAATTGTGAAAAGGGGGAGGGGGGAGGAGGGGAGGAGAGACAAGAAAGAAATTTAATTGGGGAACAGCAAAGCAAAATTGGTAATAGATATAGATTGGTGTAAATTAATAAATTGATATTGCAGCTGGCATTTTGGCGACGTTACTCCATTAGACGCGGTATTTGGCACGTTCGTAAGAGCTGACGTCATATAGTAATTACCAAAACCGCGCGCAACGGTAGGGCTAGGTCGTAGACGCGATGGCACATTTTGCACACCTAAGTCAAGACGCGAAAAGTGATGAAACGTGCCAAAAATTGTGACTCATTCTCGAATCACTGAGCTCCTCGGACGTAAAAGTTATTTGAGTTACCATGGCGTTTTTAAAACACGTGTATTAACGCGTTCACGAATACGGAACGAGTACGTAACGAGGCGTCACGACGCCTACGTACTTACCCTTTCTTGAATGGTTATGAACGGCAATTATAAATTGTATGCTATTTATACGAGGGAATTGAGGGAGGTATCGCGTACCGCACGAATCACTAAATTGCTCAATTACTTTCCTCGGAGAGGAATATTGTACAGCTGTTAAGTTTAAATAAAATGTTCAACCATATAATAGGCATTCGTTAATTAGTGTTCATAATTCAGATTTCCCAGAAAACACCGTCTACGTGTTTTAAACAAAACTGAACTCCACGGCGAAAGCTTTTTATTGGATCGTAGTTAAAGTTCAAGAAGAGACTAGTTTAATATGAAAATAGAACGTGTCAGAGCACCTGTTTGCTGGGTACAGACATTTAGAGTTTGAAGGTCCAAAATTAATCAAAGGAAACATGGTTGTGCTGCGCAAGTAAAAAACAGCAAAATGTCACGCTTCGCAACAACGTATGAAGTGACTTCGTTAAACGCAATAACGTGTGAAAGCTTCGAGTGAGCGAGAGAGAAAGAGAGAAGGGTGGGGGAGGTGGGAGAGAGAGAAAGAAAGAGTAGAATAATCAAGATATTCTTACGAGCCTCGCATTCCGGAGAAATATAATTTCGAACAATTTATTCGTACAATAATACATCCAGAATCAAAGAATCCAGAGTTAACCGCCTTGTTGTGGACGTCGTTATGTAATTGACTAGCCTGGTTCACGAGAAATCGACAAGAATACCGTGCAAAAAAAAGTGTAAAAATTTGATTAAACACTACATGAGCAATGAAATTGCAATAGGATAGTCGATAACTCGTGACTCGCATTACAACAATCGAGAACGTAATGATATTAAAAAAAACAAGCATCGATTGACAGCCGGCCAGCTGTGCTGCTTATAACGAATGTCAATCGGTTATGGTTATAGTCGTTATGAGGACCAGGTAGACATCGGGCCCTTTAAAATTTAAATACCATAGCGTGTGAGAAGGCGCCACGTGAAAGTGGGACCCTTTGAACGTTTAAAGACCCTCGCCCAGGTTTCTCTTACTATACCTGAGACGAGAGACACACGAGACACTGGAATTAGGCACAAGGAACACTCGTGAATGTTTATTCTGCTTGTCTTGTCAGTTATTTAATTTTGACAGTATGTATCTCTAGCTGGTAGATAAAAATGGTACTTGGCACGGAGCAGATTTACTATTAAATATGTCACGAATAAGGAAAATATACCTGGCTTGTTTTAAAACGACTGACATATCTCCTCCACGATACGTCGTGAAAGTGATACAGCAACTATAGGTAAAAAAAGAGATGAAATATAAAAATGTTGTATCGTTTATACAATGTCGAACTCTTTCGTTTCATTTCGTTTCGTTTTCTCTGAATCTCCTTCTCTTATGCTCTCTCGCTATCTCGCTAAGTACACTCGCTCACTCACTCACTCGCTGGCTCTGACATTTGTTTACTAGCCCGTAGTCAACCATTTCACACGTATCCCAGGGTAATTGGCAGCGAACAGGCGCCCTCTCACGGACGTATCACAAAGAAAAACAACTGTCAACTTACTGGGTCGACGCAATCCGGAGAATCCCACTGAAATCGTCACCAAATAATCAAAAATCGCGCACGAAACCAACCACCGCACACAGCATCCACATTCCACCATAGGAAATCTGCGACCGCGCCACTGCCGAGATCAAATCACGTCCGCGCGGCGAAAGTAGTGCCGCGCTCGCGAAAACCCCCCACGAATTTCCATGATAAAAATATTATTCTCAATGCGCATATAGTCGTAATTAAAATTTGCGAACTGACTGTCACATCGTATTAAAATATTTATTAGTGGTTAGTTTCAGAGCGAATATATCAGTTGGAGCAATGAGGAAATAAATTAATTTTCCTTATCTGATACATGAGTTGTGCTACATCCCTTATCATCGATTAAATACCATTTAAATTTAACCGATGTTTTAAACTGCTCGTTCACCTACATTATTTTTATACAAATAATGATATTATTGTGTTTTTGTTATGAATTATCAGTGAATAATCTTTATTTTAAGATGTAAAGTGTTTTTTATTCTTAAATTATTTATATTTAATAGGAGAGGAAACAAAATTATATTAACTAGGAATTACATGATTATAATATTAAAATGGAACAATTGGGTAATAAAAGGTTAGTTAAAATAAATAATTACTTTCAACTGTTAAACTGTTAAAATATATTGCAATGCTTTAAATAAATGTTTCAACAGCACGTAAGGCAACATTAATAAAATACTACAAATATGTATATATTAAATATCACAAACACGCAATAAATAACACAATAAATCACATGTGAATAAAAAAATATGTTTTTACCTTTACCCAGCGTACTGTAATATGAAATTGCTGAACATATCACAATGTATTCTAATCAGAAAATATTAATTAACTGAACATAGAATAGGTACAATACAGATTCTATAATATTGCACTTTTCTTTCAAACAGAATTATTAAATATCATTTCATCAATTTAACTACGACAATTATTAAAATCTAACGTGAAATGGCGAAGTCGTTTTAACTTGCGTAGTGATACCGGCGCACGACGTTGCGGAAGTGGCGTCATTCGTATTGCAACATGGCGGACACTAACGAAAGTAAACAGAGTGGCGACTACGAGGATTCGTATGTGGGTGAGTTTTCATAAATATTTTTTATATCCGTCAATTGTGCAGCTCTGTGAAAGTGTCTAAAACCAGTGACATAACGAGGAATGTATTTAATAAATCCAACCACGCGTCACGCGAGTGCATGTGTCGAAAGTGCCAGATGTATCGGCACCATCGCACCTGTGTTTTTTTGACGTCTACTCAACCGTCATTCGCTATTCACAACAACGTTTTGAATATTCAATAAAAATTTCGTCTACATTCGTATCATATACGTATTCGTAGAGTGTGAAACTTATAAAATATAAACACAAAATAATGTGAAGGCTGGTGTGTCTCGGCAGGCCTGCATTACCAGCTGTATTTCGCACAATCATTGTCCACCAATGTTCAATGCTTCGTTGTCATTCATACGGACTTGAACAAAGAATTCATTGCATAATGTCCAATAATCAATCGTAGAGCTAAATAACGATTAAATATCTTGCATTATATGAGAAAATCATTAGGAAACCCGTGCCTTTACATAGGTTATGGTGCGATCGTGCAGTATCTCTGTCAATGTTATGTGGTCCTTGTTTTTTACTCCACTGACATAATAAACTATAAATAGTCGATTACGTGTTACGCATTTATAATCGAGTGAATTAGACGAGATTCTGTCAATGGTTAGGTGGACTTAGCCTTGGCGCATGGTCTTCAAGTGCTGCCTTCTGACGGGACAATCTGGTACATACTCCGAGGAAATTGCGAGGGAACTTCAAGTCGTTATTCTCGAGCGACCTTTTTCCCCCTTGCTTTTACGTGCGTGCTTCGACGATTATTCAGGAAGGTTACCGACAGTTCATCACGTACTTGCGCATTCGTTTCCTCATATCCATTAAAACTGCTTTATGGAACAAATGCCCGTTAAAACTTCATTTTCATGTACGTGAGTCCGAATACTCATTTAACTTCAAAAATTGTATATAGCACGTATCCTTAAAAGCATATACATATAAATATCTCTATTTACACGATACAGATAAATTATCATTCCATGCATATTAACATAATAATCAATAGAATAATAAACATTTTTATAGTAGGACGAAATTAATGTATTTAAATCCTCACGAATGTTACTCAGCAGCGATCGAATTTTACTTTCACCAGTTTGTCAAGTTAGGTTTTTACAAACGGTACGTGACGCTTGAATTATTCTAGATTGAGAAATCGATGAACTTTGAATTCTGATTAATGCACAGTCACCAGTTTTCGCATTCATCAAACTGTTGTGTATAATTCACCTACAATTTAATCCACATGTATAGTTAGCTACAAGTCAAGGCATGAAGTCCAGAGAAACGGAAACCGTAGGTGGGGGATTAGGATGGCGATTCGTTACGAAGTCAAATCACGTCTTCATCATGTTCGCTGCTATAGGAAGATCGGATTATCGAACGTAGTAACTTTACCTCACTATTGACAAATATTCTAAGCATGCCTCGGGTGTGTAATCACGATACAATTTGGCCCTAAGCACAATTGCATATTTCCATCTGAGTACCTTCTCGACGGGGCGACGCAGATCAAAGCGACGTTTTCACACATAGACACGGTATTAATAATACGTACACGCGATCTCTTGTGTGCACAGTCGCATAGTATAATTTCTAAGGGAAACTCACGTCCGCCACCTTTTCAGAGCGGCGTGTCTGCGAAAATTATTTTTCACATTTCATTCCGACGGAATACGATCAAAGGAACGAAAAATAATCAAGGCAATTTTTTTATCCAGCCGTCCTGCTTGCAAAGAGGAGAGTAGTCTCACGCAAAACACAAAAAAGCTAACGGAAAGAGAAATTAAATTTTTAAAAACGTACGGAAGACAAACATATAGATGAGACGATTATAATTACTCGCGGTAACGTATTTTACATAAGCGTGTCTGATGGACACGTGCAACCCACGCAAGAAGCCATGTTACGCCACGAAACATTTTAAAATAAATTTACGGAAAGTCGAGCACGTTTTTAAAATTACCGACTCCCAGGGTACGTCTTCAAGATGCAAATCGTTTCTCCGCCAGATGGCACTGTCAGGCAAGTGCAATAAGGACGCAAATCAAAGTCACGTCTTTTCCTGGCGCGCGAAACAGAAAAAAAAGCAAATAAAGCAACTGCTGTCTCGACGCAGCGAAAAGCGTATTGGCGGCGTACGAGTGGATCGAGGGAGTCGAGATTGCGTTTCGTTATTCTTCTTTAAAATACGGATTTCCCGAACCGTACCGCCGTGTTCGCGTCTGAAAATCGAGAAGATAGTTAAAAACATATTAGTGCCCCTGTTAGAAAATTAAATTGTACCTCCGCATTACTCTTTTTCTCCTCATGTTTTTCAAGCTGTAACCGGTGCAACGCAAATTATAAAATTTTCATTTTCTAACCAGTACCCATCCTGTACACATCATTCAGCGTCCTCGTTTTCTCTGGCCAACTGGACAGATGCGCAGAATACGAGGTATACTGAAATGCGCAGAGGGTCGCTTTAAAGGGCCAGAGGAAGGTTTCTACGTAAAGAGAACAAGTTCACAGGGGGATGCAGAATTTATTCAGGAGGGTAATTAGTATGGTCCTAAGCGGGAATGGCTAGGACAAGAGAGGAGAACGAAACAGAGTAAAGAGAGAGAGGGACGGAGAGCTGTGGATTCCATTTCATTCTCCCCTCGGAATCTAATCTAATTTCCGGAATTAAAAATATCAAAGGAAAAAATATTCGTTCTGCTCATTTAGCAGGGACCATCGGGGGCGTGCTTCAGGAAAGCGCAGAAATAATGCGACTGGCTACGTTTCTCCCTTCTTTCTTTATTTCTCTCTCTCTCTCTCTCTCTCTCTCTCTCTCTCTCTCTCTCTCTCTCTCTCTCTCTCTCTCTCTCTCTCTC
>JARQTH010000639.1:208169-261708 GCA_030142595.1 Trachelus iudaicus
CTCTCTCTCTCTCTCTCTCTCTCTCTCTCTCTCTCTCTCTCTCTCTCTCTCTCTCTCTCACTCTCTCTCTCACTCTCACTCTCACTCTCACTCTCGTGAATTATTTCAGTACATTTTTTAAACAGCAGATCGCATTAATCCTCGCAGATATACCCGACATCGCGGATTCCTCCGCGGATCTTCGCCTATCGCCTCTGCGCACAGTCGTATATTCGACTTTTTTTCCGTCTTCACATTTTCCTCTTTAAAAGTCGAGCAATAAAATTTAGCCAGCGAACATCCATTTCTTACCCGTATTATCAATGACATATGAGAACACCTGTCGCTCTCCCTCCTTCCTCCCTGACAATATCACGCAAAATTTTCCGCGATCTTATAATAACTATAGACACTGATTGAATCCCACTTGAATTATGTTATACAATATAAACATGCTGTACTATATACAACAAAAAGTATCCTCTGTCCATCTTACACGTTTTATCATGTGAAATTTTTAGATGCTCAAACAACTCATCTCGTTGCCTATCTAGTCTTTCAGTTTGCTACACGAAATCTTTGGAAAAAGTACCACGGTATCTCGTTCCTCGCTATCACTGTCGTGGTACACCACGTAACTCGAGCCCTCAAATCGATGAAAGTTCCGCGAATCGTCCCAAGCGCGGCAGTATAATTTCGATTAAAGCAAATAAAAAGAAAACAATCTCACAAGACGATTCCGATAATGATTATGCTACGTCGGTGGAAGCTATATGAAAGCAATCGTCACTATGTCAATTCTGAGACGTGCCAATGGCATAGGAACGACTTGGGATACCTCATTATGACATTTGTGTATCTCTCCCTCTCCCTCTCTCTGCTCGTCTTTCTTTATCTGACTTTATTCTCTTCCCCTTCTACTGTAATCTCACTAATAGTTTCAACTCTCTGTAAATGCACCTGTATAGATGGATATAACCCAGGCAGGAACGGTTCTATACAGACCACCCACTCACCCAGTACTCCCTCACTAATTAAACTTGTATTACTCACTCAAATGAATCTGGAACCAATCAATCGTGAGTCGTTAATTACGATTCAAGCAGTCAACTAAAAATACTGGAAGGTTCATAATTTAATTTTCCATCGCGGCCCCGATTCCCGAGCGAATCACGTGCTAATACGGAACGCGACCGGTCGGGATTTCATTATCTTTCCCTATCGCTTCCTTTTTTTGGTCCTGATTTTTTATCTTTTGGCATCGACATAACTGGTTAAAAAAAACACGAATAACTCATCATCCGTGCGTTCAGCACTCTATAAATATTTTCACTTATCAGCTCACGATTCACTTCCTCCTTGGAGCTCCAAGGATATCGATAAACTTCATGGCTTTATAACATTTTGAGATCTGGAATGTTTTCAAAGCGATCTGCGTAGTGACTCGGGCACGTATCCGCTGCTAGTAAACGACCATTGGCGAACACGAGGATAGATCTTTGCGAGCAGCAGTCATGGAAAAGGAGATGGTGGAACGTGCCATTGCAAACTCATAACCGATCTGCATATACCGCCAGCGTATACTTGGCGAATTTATAACGATTGAGAAAAATATAAATGATGCTCATCGAGCGAAGTAGAACCCACGCGGAATTAACAATACCTACTCTTTATTTATTCTTCGTATACTAGATGCAGCAACCAGCTCACAGAAGACAGGTAGTTCTCGAATTTCGTTAGGCATGAAATATCAATCAGAGCGATGTTACTACGGATAGTATGTTAAATAAATATATGCAGAAATTATATCAAATAAGCATCGGTAGCGTCGCAGCGCATCTTAGTCACTTCAACGTACTCGCGTTCTCCTCCTGTAAATACGTTCTTAAATCTCTGCTGTTTTCATAATGCGTCTTACTTTCCGTGTACTTCTGTCACACCGAATACACAGCTCACGCGCATGCGCAGACGCAGTTTCTCCAAAGAGGTCATATCCTAGACCGTCGTTTGTCCGAATGATCGCAAATTTATAGTCGAGGATCAACTAGAGGATCATCCTATACTGAGTATGTAACCCAGTGCGAACTATTTCGGCCGAGGAATTTGACGGTGGGGCGGCCAGGCAAACAGCTGTTTTACAGGAAACGTAAAAATACATTGACGCTAAGATTTGTACTGTAAGACGCTATTTGAAATGCTGCTCTCTTATTAAAACATACTCGGACACTTCTGCATACACAGCTCTTCAACTTTTTTTTTCTCTCGTACGGTATCAAGAAATGGTACACCTGGACCACATGCCATCCTTACTCCTGTCTGGGCCCATAACTCTTAGGTTCTACATATACCTCAATGTGACAGACGACACGTTTACAATGATACAATCTGCCATTCGGCAGCGTAGATTGAATTTATACGAAATTCAATGTCGTATATTTTTTATGACAATCAAGAAGCATCCGGCGTCGTCAAAGGGAAATAAAGTGGTACTGCGATTTTCTTATTACGCACGTAAGAGGGCACTGCGTGCACCCTTTAATTTTCTTCATCATAAAATTCAACATAGATGGAGCCTCGGGTGATATTCTTATGCACTCGCGCTTGTCGAATCGCGAGACGGAATATGCACGATGCCGAGACGACTTCACCAGTATTCACTGATCGTGGGATGCTGCCAACTCTTTAACACCGTTAACTATAGAGGACGCAACGTCAGGGTATTTCTGGGACCCGACGCGTTCTCTACTTAGTCCGCGTTCAGGCTAAGCTGTCTCCTCTCGTACCGAAGTGCGAGCCGAGCGACTCCCAGATTTCGAGTTCTCCCCGGACGAGCAGTCGAACGATTGTCGCCGGCCGCGAATTCTAATCATATGTGAATCAGGTGGATAACTAAGAGAGAAGCATGAGTGAAAAGCGAAGACCGAGCCGGAAGCGACTCGAGGAATCGGGCAGATCTGAAAAGTCTAAGGAAATCAGAAGAAGGCCGAAGACGGACGTCAGAATCGGATCCAGTGATGATTTTCAATCTGAGATAGGTGCGCTTTCCAATAGAAAAATTCCATTATACGTTACGTTTCGTGAATAAATTCGAGACTGAAAAAATTCATACGTCGCGTCCATTGTGTATCGATTCGTATCGATGTTGTGTCTCGGTGCGGATTGTTGTGCTACTTTCAGAAGCTCAAGTCACATTTTTCTTTTATCCTCTTCCTGTTATCTTTACGCGATACTCGTCTATATTTAAGCTGTGAGTGTCAGGTCCGCGAGTGACCAGCTGGCGATAGCACAGTTTTTCTTTTAAATTGAGTCGCCCAAATACGACGTGCAAGGAGCAGCAGGGCTAAATGTGTCGTTAAAAAAATTTGCTTTCAGCCACAAAAGCACCGATGACATCGCTAGACGAGAATGTGAACCGTATACATCGGGAGAATAAGACGGCCGTGAACGCCGGTGAGTTACTTCCGTAAATGTTTCTCGTCGTTTGTTTTGTCTATCTCCCGTACGGCCACCCGCCATTATTTTAATAACCCAGCAACACGTTAATACCTGGTCGCGTTACAGGAAAATCTTTAAGGCGCTTTCGCATAACTTACCTGTAAATGCAAACAGTCATATCCAAAAAGACGCTTGTCATAAGACGTCGTGCAACTTTCGCACACTTACCTTGCATGTAGGAACGTGTACACTCTCGGTCGTCGTTATCTCGAGTTTTCACTCTGGTTGAAAAAGAAGAGGACACGAGAGAATCAAAAGGAACTAAAAATATACTCGGACTGTGGGAAAGGATCTGCTTGCATTATGGGTAGGTGTGAAAGGATGCGCGCTTTCCTCGACGAATTTCACTCAAGGAGCCTCGGAGACGTCTGACCGGAAAGACTTCTTGACGCTGCCATCCGCACTGCGACGGAACTGAGAAACCCATTCGTATCTTTGTCGTTCAACTTGACGACCGACATTGTTCATCCGACTGTACAGAATTTGATTTCCCTTCCGAACGACGCCTTTTAGAACGACTTGGCTTTACTAATGGCATTCATAATGCGCTGTGCTACCGCCACGGGAACTTAACGATTCATGAAAACGAATCGTCCTGATGCCTGAGTTAGCATCGGATCTCGCTCATCCTTTCACCTTGACGCTGAAAATGAGACTAGAAGCATTCGGCGCGGTTATAATTGGCCGCGTTTCCACGTAATAAGTAATAGCTAACGGCAGCTCCCTTCAAGGCGTTTCGCTGGCTAAGATATAGATTCGAATATATTGTGTGTGTATATATATATATATATATATATATATATATATATATATATAGCCACTTCTCCTTGCCACTACGTATGATATCTAATTGGCCCTCCATTTGGCGCACTTGATGCACTTCTCTATTGACTTTTTCCTTTTTTGCGCGATTCCCTTCTACTAACGATGCGGTTACGAAATATTTTTACTACCTCGTCGAGCGTACGCGCCATTTTTCGACGTAACGGTGCTTCTTGGAAATTATACAGAAAATCACGGCAGACTTGAATTACCTGAGATACGTGACCTTTTAAATTTCCTTGTTATGATTTACTTGTCCATCTCTTGTATTTTCTCTTGGATGCCTTAAGCGTATCAAGTTTATACGGGTCAGCGTGATTCGTGATCCTTTGCGATGCTGATTCGCTAGCTCTCTACCTCTCTCTCTCTCTCTTTTTTGCTCTCTTTCATTGGACTCTGCCTTCGAAGCATATCTTACTACCGTGTTTTGCATGTAATAAGTTATGGAGTCATCGTTTACGTCGGTACGGACGTCTCATGTCAATGGTCAAGGTTCATACAACGTCACGATGGACTCGAGAGAGAGCGTAAAGTCCGGCTGTCAAAAAATTATTTTTCTTTTACCTCACTCACACCCCGTAGAATACGAGAGCAAAAAATAGTGTGCGAGTAGAAGCTACTAATTTCTCAAAGATCTTCGTTGTTACGTATAACATAAGAAATAAATATATCCTGTGATATTTTTGATTTTTCGCACGTGTCCCGCCCTCTAAAAGCGCTGACCTCTCGCCATCTTCTCTTTGGCATTGAAAGATTCTTACACTCTCGATTCACGTCGTTGAGAAAATTTATTTTATCTACTTGCGTATTCAGAATCGCATCGTGTACCATGTGCTCGTGCGTGTGCGTTTTCCCACGTTCCTATCGAGCGAATAAACGAGAGGAATGGAAAACGCTCCTTACAGCATCACCTTCGTTCATGCTCTAGAGTGAAAGAGATATCAGCTCGTCTACGTGTATTTGTTTCCGTTTTAAGGACGTCGTTTTGATTAACGTTATCTTTAATTGTGACGTTGGAGATTGCGCAAGATTATTAATGAGACTGTGCTCCGTTCGCTTTGACAAGTTTATGAATGAGAATGTTAATTTGAGCCTATACGAAGATAGTTCCTTGAGCGTATCTTTATGTGATTTATGATATTTTCTTATTCATATTTATGCAACGTCGACTTGGGTATCAACAGATTACAGTGTTCGTTATCGCTCGCAACCTTGTGCACTTGACATTAAACTTATGCAGTTTTATGCATCTTAGACTTTTTCCAATCCTTGAATTTTTGGTATTACGCGAAATACTGATGTTTCGCATTGTTAATGTAGATAAAATTTTGTCTTATGATTCAGGGCAGCTGAGAGGACGAGAGAGGATAGAAAGACTTCCACCGATGGACGACGACAATGGAGATAGCAGAAGCTCAGGACGACCTGTTCAGATTGTTCTCGCCCACCCTGATCACACCTTTGAATTGGACGAGGAAGCCCTCGCGGAAATTCTTCTTCAGGATGAGATTAAGGATCGCAGTGTCGTCGTGGTGTCTGTTGCGGGAGCCTTTAGGAAGGGCAAGAGCTTCCTTCTCGATTTCTTCCTCCGATATATGAATAGCCAGGTTTGTTTTGTGCTCCATTCATTTGCAATTGATGATATTGTTCTAGAACTGCTGTTGCACGTGCGAATACGAAAGCTCGTCTGATGTTATATGGAATCGTTCGAACGATTTAGATTACATTACAGAACGAATCGAATCGTTTGAACGATTTGGATTACATTGCTGAATAACAATTACTAGAGAATTTTTTGTTTATTCCGTATTTAGTAATTAGAACGGTATTGGAATTTTCTTTGTCTTCTCATAGAAGACAATTAAACGTTTATTTGTTATTTGCTTATGATTTACAAATACACTCTGCGTGCGGGAAGCCTCGCCAATGTAGGAGGTACAATGAAATTGCGTGTTTGAATTTAATTTATAACTTGATTTGCCGTTTAAGTATGTAATTGCTGTTTACTATTAACTGCCCCATTGTTATGACGTTTATATATTGCATTTACCTACATTGCATTGGCATTTGTCGAATGCAGATAAATGCAATTTATACAGTCGACTGGTATCCATTCACAGTGTAGTGTAAAGCTTGTAAAATATGCCATATATATAATTTTATAATAGATCCGCAGTTCGAATGATAAAATATCAAACGTATACGTGCTGCGTGAATTTCGTTCAATGGATTTTTGTATTCTGTGAGGAAATTCTATCAGGGGAAGTGGAAAAATCCGCCGGATGTTAAATATTACTATGACCAGCTAATTGAATTGGAATACAACTTTACAATTTATATATCTCGAAGCAACTTGTTACCGTCATTATATTTATGCGTGCATTACATGAAAGTATTAATCGCTAAATAAAATGAATTTTCTGTTTCATGTAACTGGCCTTTCTCCGTGAAAAATCAAATTAACAAACGCAGTATGGAGAAACGGGGAGCCGCGACAATTGGTTGGGCAGCGACCATGAGCCTCTGAGCGGTTTTTCTTGGAGAGGTGGATCCGAGAGAGACACGACGGGAATCTTAATGTGGTCTAAAGTTTTTCCTGGCACTTTATCAAATGGAGAAAAGGTCGCTATCATCCTCATGGACACGCAGGGTGCTTTCGACAGTCAGTCAACTGTCAGAGACTGTGCGACTGTGTTTGCTTTGAGTACAATGTTGTCCTCGGTGCAAATTTTCAATCTGTCCCAAAATATCCAAGAAGACGATCTTCAACACTTGCAACTATTTACGGAGTACGGTAGACTGGCCCTTGAAAGATCCGGCAGCACACCCTTCCAAAGGTTACAGTTCCTCGTACGGGACTGGAGCTATCCTTATGAGGCTGATTACGGTGCCGATGGTGGCAAAAAGATTCTCAGCAGAAGATTAGAGATATCGGACAGACAACATCCCGAGTTGCAGAGTCTTAGGAAGCACATTAAATCTTGTTTCTCGGATATATCCTGCTTCCTCATGCCACATCCAGGGTTGAAGATCGCCACGAATCCAAAATTCGATGGTAGATTGTCGGAAATCGAGGCGGAGTTCAAGAAGCAACTGGAAACTCTTGTACCGATGCTACTCGCTCCACGGAATTTAGTCACAAAGAAAATTGATGGCCAAGTAGTAAAGGCGAAAGAGTTATTGGAGTACTTTAAAAGCTACATCAAAATTTATAAAGGAGACGAACTTCCGGAACCAAAGAGCATGCTTGTGGTAAAATATCAGTACCTCGTTTCCCGTATTATCACTGATATTCACTTTGTACCGTATATACGCGCGTCACAATGACTATTTTTTTTATTAGCATAATGATACAATAACTACTATAAACTTTCCCGTCACAGGCGACTGCAGAAGCAAATAATTTATCCGCAGTGGCCGAGGCAAAGGATCTTTATATGCAGATGATGGAATGTGTTTGCGGTGGAGCCAAACCGTTTTTAGCGACTGCTCACCTAGAGTCAGAACATCATCGATGCGTTGACAAGGCGCTCTATCAATTTCAAAATAAACGAAAAATGGGAGGCGATGCGTTCAGCCAGACGTATCTAGAGAAATTACAAAAAGTACGTACCACATCATATCACCATATATAGCTGTATCATTGTATAATCATAGAGACTGATTAATTCGACACATTTTTCAACAGGACATGGACGATGCATATTTGCAGTTCAAGGCGCACAACGAGAGTAAAAATATTTTTAAGGCTGCGCGAACACCAGCAGTGTTTTTCGCCATTGCCGTCACAATGTATATCCTATCAGGAATATTTGGTCTTGTCGGTTTATACACCTTCTCAAATATATGCAACCTTATTATGGGTATTGGATTACTTACCCTTGTACTTTGGGCATACATCAGGTCAGTAATGCAATTTACATCAGAACGTACATACTCTGGCGTCCTCTCATGCGCGACGCATTTACGTGTCTCATGATTATTCTTAAGACACTTTTTTTTTGCACTTACAGGTACAGTGGAGAATTCCGAGAGCTTGGCACACAGATAGACGAGTTAGCTAGCGGAATATGGGAGAATGTGAGTATCTTTATGCATCTTGTACTGGCAATACGCTCGCATAGAAACCACCTTAACTTGAACATCCACGGCTTTCATACTGCATATTCAATGATACGCTTCAAGTACTTTCATTACACGATATTCTATATTGAGAAAATCTTGCATATTTTGCTTTGAGTCGAACGTTCACTTTATTCATATTGGCTCGAATACTAGAGAAGCAAAGTAACAAATTGAATCGTATTGCTTTAAGAATTCGTGCGATATGGTCTCTACTCTCATTTCAATAATGTCGAATAGCAATCTCATACGGTACAGAATTTTGAGAGGATATATTATAACATCTTAATCTCATTAGAACACCAATGCATATCTGTTCATTGATAACAAAGTATATAATATTGTAGGTCTTAATGCGAATGTCATTCCGATGGTATAGTTTTTAAGTCCCGACTAATATGTAGATCTTTTTTTCTATTCCAACAGGCCTGGCTATGCGCGCGCCTCATTCACAAAATGAGATTCCTTATCCTATCCATTTTTGTTACTCTACTCGGGGTTCCCACTTTCACGCTTATCCACACCTATATGCGCAAGCATCGCTACATCTGATCACACGCTTCCCTCTCCCTCTACTTACTTATGATTTATCTTACTTTCAGATTAAGTTTTTACGAATGATTTTGAATACCCTTAAAGTTGTTAACGATGCTATTTCCACGTACAATTGCGTTTCGTAAGTTCCTTCATATCACTCCGTCTTTTTGTTGCCTTGCACTTTACGTTCTGTTTCACTGTCTCTTTGTCTCTAATATACGCTGCGTATTAAAATGGGATCGAGGGTCAGAAAGGTATGATGGTTTGAGCATGATTCGTACATAAATCAGTTATGAATTATAATATTGATTTATCTTGAAAAGAATAAGAAGAGAAATATTTTCCTCGTACAAGACTTCCAAGGCACCTTTCCCATAGAATAATCTAAATGACAAGCAGCACGAATAATTCGTTCAGTTTATATTGTAACAGAAGATTAGAAATCGTCTACGCCTACTATATATGTAGATTGCGATTAGTATCGGTATTACGTGCTGGTGTAATAAGAAATGCACGATCTGGACTTTCTCCATCCTCAATACTTAACGCAAGTAATGTATCTTTTCTTCTGTTTAGTTCATGAAGCCGGTGTATCAGCAATTTGTGGAGAAATCAGTGTCTGTGGCGGTGGCGCAAGCTGCTGAAATGGCAACGAACACCACAATGAATGCCACTGTCACTGCCAACGGCAAGGCTAAACTGTCATAATAGTCATTCCCTCCATAATCCTCGGTCTCTCTTATTCTTTGCCTTTGCCTATCTTATAAAAGTGTCTTCTTGAAGCATAGCGCAATAACGGTACGCTAACCGATATCAATAAACACTTTTGGCACGAGTATATTCCTGAGTCAGTTGCTTCTTTTTTACGTGTTTATTCTTAAAACAAATCATTTTTTTGGCAAGTGAATACACGTGTAGTTACGATATAATGGAGCTGAGATGATAGCGAATGCATGTACAGTATATCCTGATTACGAATCAGTGTTAGATTGTTGAAAGTCATGGTTATTATTATTACTCTGTCTACGGTCATATTATATTGTTATAGAAATAAATTCTTATATGAATAAGTAATATTTCTTATGATAGTGCGATCCAAAAGTTTTTGTCCACGCGTACAATGATTTCTTCCCCGAAATACAATGGAAAGAAAAATTGTGCGTTACGAGAAGCTTTTCCAGACGAGATCCGATAAATGTTTGTGATAAATTTATACTGTGCTCATTGAAAAATTTGTATTGATAGTTGCTCACTTCCTTAGGCGACTAGCGTAATTTTGCGAAGGAAATTTATTAATAAATGATGCGTGATACCTGTCGCGTGAATGCAGACGGCTATACGCGCCAGGAAACTTTGGGCCGAACTGTTTCCAGTTATTATATTATATCGCACGTTATATTTGTCCTTTTTATTTCTTTTAAATTGTTTTCAAAACTTTTACTGTAGGCATGTCGATGAAGTTCAGATTATCCTTGTGCCAGAAATTTCCTATATTGATTAATGTACTGAATTACTTTTAATAACAAAAAAAAAGAAAAAGATAAGGCTATGCAAATGTCGTGAAGTCTAAGTTTTACGACTTCTCAGGGTTTTGCATAAGGTTGTATACAGGGTGGGCTTGAACAGCACATCCCGTGAAGTCATGCCATATTATCATATACTATTAATCATCATTTCGATGCACCCTGCAAATTTGAGTTCAATTTTTCATGAGAATTTAATTATTGACTTTACTATATCTTGCCGCTGTGAATAACAATATTAGCGATTTTTTTTCAATTCCATTAAATATTAATAGGATTTATTAACAAGTTAGTGTACTTATAATATATTATAGATTTAGTTTGCATACTGTCTTTATTTCTGGTAAAATTCAAGGATATAAGTTAACTTATATATGGAGAGTTTAACTGTCTTTAAAGAAGTGTAGGGTCTCATTAAAGTCTAATTAATCGAATAGGAAACCGAATTCACTTATGCAGCTGAACGCTAATGGATGACGATGATTTACTAAAGACGATTTTTATTCAACTATAATAGAGCCAAACGCGATACTAAGGTGATGGGTTCCGCTGGCAATTATGGATTGCCCAATAATTGTGTATTCTGTTGTAAATTATTTAAAATAAAGCTATTACTGTTCTGTACTATAAAAGGGGATATTAATTCAAGAGTATGCATAGCCTTAAAAAAATGTGACACGTAGTTTTATTTATTAAAAATTCCTGAATATTTACGTTCATATGATGCATAGGAATGATATCGAACAATTCATGTAGCACATACTAAGAAAGCTATACGTAAATACATTGCCAATGACAGCTTCAAAAATAATTAAAAAAATATGCCACGTATTCTTCGTTAGGTTTTTAATTTTTCTCATGCTTCTCCACAAAAAAGTTATAATGATTACCACAATTTATTGTATACTATTTAATGGATGATAACAGATGTACGTTGATAGAAACTAAAACTTTTTATTCGCACTATTCATAGCATCTAAGACTTACAAAAATATTGATACGATGAAGAAACTTTGTCACAAGGTGAGAGCATTAGTCTTTAGGTTGCGACTAAATTAAATGAAAGACATAAATTCGATCGGCAATGTTTATAACTAAACACATTGTATAAACATGCGATTGAAATCACAAATTTTATTATGTAATGATGGTGTTATAAGACTCATGAAATCTATTATAGCTGATGTTTCGAAGGCTTCATATTACATGAGCAGAAATTTCCCTTTTGTAAATTCGGAACATCATCTATAAGACTTGCATAGTTCTGTAATTTTTCAATGTTTCAATAGATCATTTACGATTTTTTTAAGTATCATGTAATAATCTGACAAGTGGTACGTACGCGAAGTTGCCTCTGCGGTTTTTAACAAAATAGATCATCTATCGAAAACTACAATGATGCAATCATTCATGAAGTCTTGTACTTGTTTCAAAAATATCTTTTATACTAAGTCCCAAATTTCAGCTTAGTGTATTTTCGCAAGTTTACAACAAAGTGTGTAAGTCAGTGAGCTATATTTATAGGAAGAAATCTTAATTAACTTGGCGACATAAAAAGTCTCAATATTGTAATTTTTATTAAGTTTATGGCAATTATGCTAACTGGCGATGTAGAATATATCAGAATAATAATTGTGGTGTACTTAATTATGGATAAAAATAAATGCGTATTTTTGTATTAACAAACTAGACATTTATTTTCTTGATTTTATGCTGTATATTATTTTCATTTTTCAACCATTTATGGTACAAATTTTATGCCTTAAACATTCGTCGAACCATGGTATTGAAATTTTTACTTGCTGTGCGCAAGCCTTCATTAAAAGTGCTCAAATGCTGCTGTGCTAAAGAATTATTAGGTTGTAGTTTAAGAACTCTGTGCATGTCGGCTGCTGCCTTTTCAAGATCCCTTAAGTTACCATAAGCAACACCTCTCCTATATAATGCTTTAACATTATTCTCATCTTTATAAAGAATCTTTGTACAGAGTGTTATAGTATGCTCAAAGTTTTTACGCTGTAGATGACAATTTGCCATATTATTGTACAAAACCAACCTAAGATTATTTATATCTGCTACCAATGTATCTTTTAATTCAAGATCTTGTATAGGTTCCAGTGTTATGAGCATTTTACAAGCTTTACTAAATCTGTAAAAGGCATCTACGAATCGTGAAGCTTTAAATAATTCGACACCCTTCTCTTTATATTTTAATGCCACTAAATATTTTTCTTCGGAGGTCCATTCCCAAATTGGTTTATGTGGTTTAATAGCAGTCAGTGTTACCTCAAACTTCAGATATTTAAATTCAAATGAATCTTCGACACTATATGGTAGAGTTATCGTTACTAAACTGTGCTCATTGATAAACATCATTTGAATTGCTCTTTCAATATCTCTATCAATAGCACTATTCAGATCGCCAATAGTAATTTCCTTATCGTAAATACCATTGAGAATTTCACTATTGAATCCTTCACTTAACTTAATAACAGGTATTCCGTCAACCTCAATCTTGTCCACTTGAATGTGACAAATACATCGCTCAATAGCTTTGTTTGAGAAAATACCCTTTCTCAGAACTTCTTTGGTGATCCGATTATCTGCAGAAGTCCAAACTTGTGTCATGATGAAAAAAATATTCTATAAATGCCTCCTGTTAACAATAAATTTTTAGCATTATTACACATACTCCAATACACTAAAGAACGAATATAAACATCAAAACAAGTATAGTTACATAAAACTTACATTTATAGAAAGACATTACTGCGTGCTGATCAGCGATAGCATAAGTATTAAAGCATGATAACCTCCATTTCACTAATATTGACAGTTCTACATACAACAGCTGACAACAGTTTCATATAGCTATAGTACGAATTTGTCACGTGACATATTCAAAAAGAAAGGTGTCATATACTGATATACAGGAAGCATAGGCATGTTTTTGTGTGTTAAAAAATGTTCAATATATAGTTATAACAGCACAGATGGAAAAAAATGAATGCATCATTATTCTTAACGGAAATATTTTATTTATATTCATGTTGATAGTCAAAATTATACTGGTACAATATTCAAAAGATACATACAATAACGGCAACAACACTCAACATGTCTTCTCACCTTTTCACTGGTCTCTTAAACGGTACTCCTTTTGGAATCTCCGTTTTTTTTGCATTCGCTTGCATTCTTCTCTTAGCTTCCAATTTCATTTTCGCCTCCAAACGTTTCTGCTCTATTTCTTCGGGTGTACAGAGTACTGGCTCTGAACCGCCGAATGTTTTTTTAGAATCACATCCAAACCTAGGTGAGCCTCCTTTAAAAGTATAAACATCATCCCTTTTTGGAACCAATCTATTAAGAGGATAGATGTTGTTAGTGTTGGTGTTACCGTTGATAATCGGCAACTTGCTAGCTTCACCAGATTTCAGTAATTTTATCCCAGAAGATTTTGAACTTGTAGATGAACCAGCACCTGAATTAGATACAGCGTTCCAACAATTAGAACTTAAATTTAAATTCGACGAAGCTCTAGGTCCTTTTTTCAAATTCGATGATGACTCCAGCTTATCAGTAACCTTAGAGAATTGCTTTTGATCAGCAAAATGTGGTTCAGACAAGCTTTTCATTTTGAAAAATTTTCTATCCTCATTATTCGTGTTCAACGACTTTGTGATTGATTTGCTATGAGAACTGTTCATGAGATTGCTGCTGCTCCCTGTTTTATATAGACTGGTGTTGGCACTGATGTTACTATTGTTGTTTGTGTTTCGGGATAATAATACTGTTGCTTTAGGTACGAAAGTACTTTGTTTAGATACTATGTTAGGCTTTGGAGTTACATTATGATTATTTTTATATACTTTTCCATAACGATTATGAGATTCATCAGCATTAATATGAGTTTTTTTATCCCCCAATGCCTGACACAACAATTGTTCTTCCTCTTCGAGACACGATACTAAACAGTCATCAAATGAATCGTCGGGAATTTGTGAGAACAAAATATCATCTTTATCAGCAATAGTGTTCTTATTGAATAACGTATTGCTAGAATGATCAGAATTATTATTATTATTGATACAAGAGCCTTTTAAAATACCCGTTATTACCCGGTTTGTAATAGGTTCTTTAATACTGGTTGCTCGTGATGTACTTGGCTGTTGAGTTGCACTGGTAATTAGTCGGGACATACTATTTGCATGTGGTTGTTCTTTTTCTTTAGTAGCACTAAAAATCACAGCATTTGAAGCTGTTTCTTTATTCATGTCTAACTTAAATCGTTCTTCTACTTCCTGACTACATCTCACCATACAATCCTCAATTGAATCATCAAACAACTCTTCATAACTTGAATTCGTTTGAACATTTTCATTTTGCAGTACTGATTTTTCTTCCTCATTTGTCACTTGTAATTTTATATCCAAATCTTCCAAATCTTGTGTATCCATATCAATTAACAATTGACTGCTAGGCTCATTTGCTTTGTTTGTCTCAGAGATAGGAAGCTCATCTACAGCATTTTGTCCCATATTTATTTGATCCCTCAAAGCCTTTAATTCAGCAGCAAATTTACCAATACCTTCTGTGTTATGTGTTTTAATCAAAAGTCTAGCTGGATTGTAAAATAATGGAGAATTGGGTTTAACAATACGTCTCTTCTCCACTGTACTACTTCGCTTCGGTGTAGCATTTAAAGCTTTATAGTTCTTCGTCCTGTTTTCCGATGGCTTAGCTATTGGACTATGCCAATCCCACGCAACCTCATTACATCCATCCTGAGTACAAGGCAGTAACAAAGGAGTGCCAAAATCTGACGATTCTTCTAAGTGGGAATTGTCACTATTTCGAATTGGTGTACTATGTCCTGCTTGCGAATACACAGTATTTGGTGAATTAAGGGCATCAGCTACGTTGTGAATTTGAGTCCTTGCTTCATCCATAATCGTTGATGTATTTTCTGAAACACCAAAATACAATTGAACATAGCATAACGTTCAAAATAACTAAGCCATTATATCAGAATTTGAATAGTTGTTAAAAACAATTTTGCTTGACTTAAATTGGATTATACAAATATCAACAAATAGCAGTAATAGATAAGTAATCTAAATAAAGCTGTGTTTATGAAATCAAATACCATTGTTTTCGTGCTTCTTTGAAATACGACGTTTCTTTCGTACTTTTGAGGTTGACTCTATTACTTTTATGTCTTTACTCATAATTATCTCACGCCTTGTAGCAAACAACAAACTAAAAATCGGATTTATTAGCCACAACTGTAGCAAACAAAAACATTTGTCACGTTTCGTTTTAACAAAATTTTAACTACGGTGTGTATTGATTAAACACTCTTACATGAAACTTGGTGGAGACAACTTTCATTCTTTATTGTCACAGTGACAGTATGAAGTATAAATTGTTCTTTTGACATTAAGCAGACAATAAAACAAAAGCGTACAATTCTACAAAATAACAGCAACCACAGTAACTATTTCGAACTGTAATCAAAGTCGTATTCGTTTGCTCTAGAAATGTGTAACATCAGATGACGGCCATGTCTGTTCTTGAGATTTATGATCTGAGTTAAATTTTTTTAGTTGAATTTAATCGATGAACATAATAAAATATGTGCTGACCAGCAGCAAAATTGATTTTAATTAGTATAATCAGTCAAATTGTCATATACCGGCATTGCCGGTTAACGCAGAGTCGATACATGAAAATGTTACTTCAATCAGCTGTTTGTGGTCAAACCACGGTGTGATAAAACGTGACTTGCGCGTATTACCTACTTAAAAAATATTGTCGCTGATAGTAGGTGATTATACAATAATAAGAACTCATAGTCTCAACACGGCCAAGTAAGGAGGTCTGTGATAAAGAGTAAAGAATCGTTAAGATAATCATGAAGAAAGTTGTAATATTTGGATCTACAGGAAATACTGGCTTATGCGCTTTGGAACATGCATTTAAGAAAGGTAAATTAGATTAATTGTGATTATATACACTTTGCAGAGTTGCCGTCATCGTCTTGATATTATAAGTCAGCAAGTCACTGTGGAAAAATTCCTTGATTTAAATATTTTTGGGTTTCACGCATTCTATTTCTGTTTTATATATTCTTTTTAGGGCTTAATGTTCGTGCATTTGTCAGAGATGAATCCAAGATTCCCGAAAATCTTAAAGGAAAGGTAGAAGTGTTTGTAGGTGATGTTACGAATGCTGAGCAAGTATCAAAAGCAGTGTCAGATAGAGATGCTGTAGTAGTGGTACTTGGTACCAGAAACAACCTTAGTAAGTTTTAGCATTCGTTAAAAGAAACTTGGCTGAGTATCATATCGTATACTTGGTGGGAAAGTGTATCAAGTAGTTGATATGTTATATAAAATATGTCATAGGGTGCTAATATAAATAATTACATTTTAAGGTCCAACTACAGTCCTATCTGATGGTTTAAAGAACATAATTGCAGCTATGAAGGAACACAAGATTGAATTAATTTCAGTATGCCTATCAGGTATCACCTTTTATTTCCCATAATTCCAAATTTGAGTCATTCTTTTCATTTCATCACCCTATAATCTTTTTTTTATTTATAGCATTTTTATTTTATAAGCCTGAAGCTGTACCTCCTATATTTAAAGACTTGAATGCTGATCATCAACGTATGCTTGATGCTATCAAAGAGAGTGGTCTGAAATGGATTGCTGTCTTACCTCCTCATATTGCAGGTATTGTTTCTATTAAAAAGAAAAGAATTTGGAACCTATATTGTTTATATGAAATATTTGTATTATTTTTGTATTTAATTTTTTATAGATTCTCCAAGTTCCAAATATGTGATTAAGCATGATGAATCCCCTGGGCGCGCTATATCCAAACATGATTTGGGTGCATTTCTTATAGAAAGCTTAGAACAACCAGATAATTATCAAAAATTGTGTGGCATTGCAACTGCAGCTCAGTAATTGAAAATTTTCTTTTCAACATGCATTATTAATCACTTGGAAATGGAAAAAACAAATGACAGTACTGTCTACTACTGAACAATGTTACATTAATGCACAAAAAAAGCTACAGGTTATTAATAATAAAGTTTACAATATGAATTGCTTTTATCCTTATTTTTTTTTGTAAATGTATCTGCTCAATAGCCCTTAAAGAAATTTTGATCTGTATCGTTCACAAGTAAAAACACCATATAAGAAAGTTAACTAGCCAAATATATAGCGTTGAATTAAAGAATGTACATTATCTTCGACAAGTTACCTGTAGCATTTATAATATTAAAGACTCATCTACATATTAAGTTTGAAGGATTTGTAAAAAATACTACACAAAGCAAATCAAATATGTTTATACATATATATATTATACAGAAATATGTACATCTATAATAATAATTTGTACCATGCTTATTTGTGTTACAATTTTTTTACCATATACGTTTTTGCAGACACAATTGGCAAATGTGGCTTTTTCACGTTAATAGGCATAGGTGGTGGTGGAGGACCTGCTGATACTATGTATCTTGCTTTCTCTTTTGTCATGGGTGAAGAAGTTATGAAACTGCTGTACCCATACAAATTAATTGGCTCACAAATGTTATATCCATTTTTTAAGTAGAACTGTTCTTGACCCTTAGTAGTTAAATAAATATTTTTTATACCCTTTTTTGCAACATATTCTTCTGCACCCTGCATTAGCATTGAACCTAATCCCTGTGATCTTCTTTCATAATCGATTACAACTGAAAGTATTATCAAAATAAAATCTTACTGTATTTGAATCACACAAATGGTGTACATACCAGATTCTATAAAACAACTATCAATCATACTGGAAATTAAAGAAATTTTACAATGCCCAACAACTCTGTCTCCATTAAGAAGTATAAGACAAGTTGGGAAATCATCACAAGACATGTTTAATGTTCGTAATCTGGAAATAATACAGTATTAGATATACAGTTTTCAGTTTTTCTAATTATTTTAATACAAACTAACCCTACCGTGCGGTCTCACTTCGAGGCCACTCAGAATTGATTAATATACAGCATTTTTTTATCATCTCAGGCCGACTATGAAGTGGAACTACACAATATTGTGATTCTTTCATGGTTGTTCTGTAATATGACATTAACCCAATGAAATATATTTAAATATTTGCAAACGAACATAGCATAATCTTACAGTCATACATTGTATAATAATTTTTTTGTCAATAGGTTGAACTTACATTAAGTTATTCAAACCACATGTAAAGATGCCAAGAACCATATTAGTATTTATACTCCTTTTGAGCTGGATGATATCAATTCATTTTGTTTGGCATCAAAAATTTACTTAACAAAAAAGTAATCTAAGCATACCAATATTAATGCAAACAGTGTAAGGGTAGGTAATGTCAATTTATGCATGTTAAAATGATCATATCGTAAAAGGCATGTTAATAGGAAGATAATGGGTTGTTGGATTATTATTATTATCAGGATATAACTATATAAACGAATAATAACCTACACCAATTTTTAAAGATTATAACACAGTGATTTTTGTCTGAACCGGCAGATATAATATATATATATAAAACAAATAATATTGGAGTTCTTTAACAGTTCTTGAAATTTATATACGATTTGATCGTTCCTGCAAATTTTAACTATAAAAAAGGTAAAGCTTCTAGTTAAAATTGAACTAATTATTGAGATACCCGTCAATGAAATGGACTTCGTCCTGGTGGACGCATATCACTGTATACCATTGCGATCGAAATACCTCATGAATAATAACGTAGGTAGATGAACGCGATAACGTATTTGATATATCCGCTTATGACAACAATTAACACAACATAAGAAAATGTTATTAATAGCAAGATTTGATCCGTTATCGATAGGTTAGATTAGGTTAGGTTAGGTTAGGTCAGAAGAGACTACGGAGATGAGTAGGCAGATATGAGGCAGATGCACAACGCTACGGTTTTAGGCAGAGATGAGTTGGGAGATGCACAACGCTCCGGTTTTAGGCGATTCCAAAAGCATGACGCTAAATCGTAGCGGCGAGTCCCAGAGTAGGATTTTGTGATCATCGACGTTGCAGATTTCACTGTAGCTGCATGGGTAATAATAACCATCGTTCCATAAAAAAATGAACGGCCAAACCCGTTGGGGTAAATGAAACGTCGAAACGACCGAGAAAATTTTAGAGATATTTTGAGATATTATAGATAAATATCTATAATAAATTTAATCTGCTATTAAACGAGTATCACGGATGAGTCGATTGCCCGTCGAAATACAACGCTGGCGGTTATGGATTCGATCCCCCATGAAGAACTCTTTTTTCGTTTTTTTCATTAATAAAAAACATTTTCAAAGTCCCTCTCTCGGTATCGTTAAAATACGTATTTTCCAAAAATGGAGGTGCTATACAGGTGTGGCGCTCCAGCATCGCATTTTTCGAGCAATTCGATTTTTTTTTTAAATATTACGTAGCAGAACTTTTGTTAAAACCTATCTGGAACTATAGAATAGTATGCTTCTTTTTTGAAGCTTCCACCGGCTTGAAGTCTGAAGTCTTGAAGAACCGTAACTGTTATAATAATCGTAACAAGTCAATAAACTCATGATATCTTTACATACATTTTTCTCGAGATTGAAAAATCGTTCGCACCTGAATCGAGAAGAGCCGCCAGCCGTATTCCATAAGTACTTTCTAATTTTACTTCCTGATGCTGAAATAAATATTTTTTTAAAAGTACTTTGTGCGTCGCACAACCGTGACATTAGTCCAATAAGCCTTCATTGACAGGTAGTAGTAAAAAAAAGAATAGCGCAAGATAGTTACAATGAATTTTATTCGATTACATTTTACGTATTCATGTAATGAACAGTATACATAAAGCAAGTAAAAAATGTTGGTAATTGCGAGAGAATTGCAAGCGCCAGATTTTCAAATTTTTCTACGTCAACATAAGAGTGAAAACGTAAATGCCGTTTTGCGCACACGTCACTGCGGAAAGCAGTAATAATAATCAATCGCGAGAACATAGTTATAATCATAGTTAGTCATAATAATACAAAAAAAAAATTTGAGAAGAACATATTCATCGCACGTCTGTGCTGATAAAGTGCTCGCCTATTTGCTATGATCACAGTTACAATTAATAATATAATTATATCATATAAGTTATTACTCGTCATTGCGTTTAACATCATCATTATCATCTCCATTAATAATAATAATAATAATAATAATCATAATCATAATCATCATCATTATCACCATAACTGTATATATGTACATCATCGGTTATAAATAGGTGTATGTTCAATGCAATTAAATACATTCTGGTTTCGAAAGCCTATGACTAGCGTTATATCCCTAATCGACTCACCGATAACGGTAGTAGTAGTAGTAGCAGTAGTAATAATAATAATAGGTAATACTATCGCATCCCAAATACAAACGAAGCTTCGAGCTGTTAGCTTGTTTCTTATTATGGGTAACTGTGTGTTTAACTGACATTTTCTTACGAATACATAATTTTCTGCAAAAAGCGACTCTACGTTCCTCATTTTGATACACTGTACACGTAAACGCTCCTTTACTCATTTCGAACTGCTTCTTCTTTTGTCCTACTGGACGCCATTTTGTTGCCAGCTTCATCGTATGACATCTCGGTTAGCATGTCTTTTACTGTCTTTTTCTTTGTTCATCAGTCGCGCTTGCATAATAATACGCCATTTTGACAATGCTACCGTCGATGCGTTGCACTATCGCTGGCATGGAGGAATGGGTTAGGTAAAAATAGCTTGTACGCACGATCGAGGTACCAGACCTTTACGTTCGCCCTTAGCGCATAATAACCACTTAGCGTCAACTTCCAGGATGACCTTGAGCTTCTCACCTTCCACAAATGACAAGTGCCCATTATCACCAGGTAACCTATGCGTTAAAGTTCTGACGTCCCTTTGATAAAAAATAAAGCCAATTGATTTGAATGCAGGTTCAATTTAGTTTATTTTAGGTTTGGCTAGGTACTTACTTAAGTGGCGCTTTAGCGGGTGGATTCTTTGCGGATGCTGCAGCTGTCGGCCTTGGAAGAGACGTAGACGCAGCCCTTCTGTGTGGCGATGTTAGATTTTTGTCCTTAGCTGTAACACCGTGTGGAGATTTATATGGTAGAGAGCTAGGCCTCGTTAAATGAATCCTGGTGACACCAACTGTGTCTTGATCAACACGACTGGTACGGCTTGAGGCATCCTTGCCTCTCATATCACCAGATTTTCTTGGTATCACCTTAGATGTTTGAATTGTCGTCGCTGTCGTCGGTTTCTTTAGAGATGGAATACCCGAGGTGACCGGTGACTTTGTGTTCCGAGTCCCTGGATTTCCTGCTTGCTGTTTTATCGGTGACGTAAGCAACCGCGGTATTTTGGATTTCCCAAGACTAGTAGGTGTTCTGTTCGGTGATGTGGGTGTTGGCGCGACAGCGTGTTCCTTTGTTTCATCCTTACCACCCATCAATTCCCATTTCTCCTTAAGTTTTCTGAATTTGAGTTCGCCAGAAATAGCATCCTCATCTTCGTTATCGTGCTTCGTATCAGGACTTAAGGTTCTAGACGGCACAGATTGTCTCCCCCTGTTCAATGGTGAGTGTTCCAGGCTATCTGTGTAATCTTCAGAATCTTCAGATGCCAATTTGTCGATCGCCTGGAATAGTTTGGACCCAGGAGGCAGCTGGCTCCATCGTTTCCTGGTTACGTTCTCCAGATCAGCCTTATGCGTATTTAACTGTTTCTCGACATAATTGTAGGCGACACATGAGCGTGGACGTGGCTTCTTTGGACTTTGAGTGGTGCTACGCAATTCTGACTTCTCAAAGTGATGTTGCTCCTTTGGCAATTCATTGTTCCTCAATGTTGGTGCCTGCAATGATCATAGGACAATAATTATCATTGCTTTTCATTTAATTACACTAACCATCAACCAAGAGGTTCCTTGAAATCTTAAAATTGTATATTTCACTTGTTCTGCATTGCAACTGTCAGTTGCTTTTTCAAAGCTCAAATTCCAGTTTACTTGAGTCACCATCTTCAGAGTAATTTACAAAACAATTGACTATATTTCACGAGTTCCAGGGTTCGTTTATAATGTAAGACTGTACATTGATAAATGTAAAAATAAATGAAATATAACTCACAGTCATTGCATGGTTAGCCATATTCCCAAAACTGTTGTGAAGCTGCCGATACTGATACAGAAGATCCAGTTGAAACGGACACAAAGCTAATGGTTGTAGGATGTTCATGAAACTGTCGACGACCTCACGAGCGTTGACGGAGGCTAGCGCACCAACAAATAAACTGTTACTATTGTAGTGTTTACGAAGTATCGACTCCCTCGTACACAAGTAAGCAAACCAAGCATCGAGTGCCCTTAAACTGGAAAATTGAAAGTCTTTTGTTAATACACAGTGAAATACAAGAAAAAAAAATGGAAAAAATTATAATACATACTTTAATAAACCAAAAATGAATGCATGGAATTTGAGCATTCCTTCGGTTATGAAATCAACACCGTTGATTTTCTGTACCAATTCATTCAACGTCTTGGTGAGTGGACCTTGTTGAGAAGAAGCTTCAACGACTTGCCAAACGCTATTCGTGATTGGTCCAAAAGTGGATTGTAACTGGGGCCTCAAACCATCAGACATAATTGCATAAAGTGCTGGACACAAATTGCTCAAACAAATTTGCGAGCATTCATTTCTGTCATTATAACCTTCCTTGTTGCAGATTGGTTCCGCATGCCAGTACTTCAAAAGTAATTCGACAGACTTGCTTATAGGTCGCAGCATCTCTGAAATCATTACAGTTCGGATTCATTTCTTCGTGTAACAGACTCTACTCCTATTATGAACCTTTGCCCAGATAAACGACTTAACAATAATTTTTTATTTTACATTTAAACTTGGTATTTTATACGCACCTTTCTTATCATCCAACTCGGCTGACCGCAGCTCAGCACTGGTCACATTTGGTTCCATTGTGATTGGTTTTTCGTCGTTCATGACGTTTACTGCAACGCTTGTGTTATTTTCCTGGAACTTATAAGATGACAAAAAATTTTTATTGTCAGGATGAAAATGAGTGGATGCAAAATATTGTTCGCTTTTGAAAAATAATTACCTTATTGTCTAGATATTGATTTCTTTGGTGTACAGCGAAGCTGACAGTCTTTCTTTGAGACTCCATCATGTCGACCGTCTTGGCGATGTCCTGGTTCATCTTAAGAGCAAGGAATTTCCTCACATACGATCTGAGTCTGACATCGACGTCGTCAGCGTCGACGTCGCTATTTTGCGATGAGAATCCGCTCCGTTTTAAAAATTCTTCAAGCTGCTTCACATCCTCACTGCTTTCTGTAAATTCAGTCTCGTATTCTGTGCGGCTCGCTGCTTCTCTTAATCTCTCTGTAACATTACAGTTACATTACAGTTCAACTAATATTGAAAGATTATAAATATGCAAATGTGCTTACCTGCATAATAGCGCTCCTCCACTTCATCAACGTCCTTCTCAGAGTCGACTATCCTACCGTAACGCATTAATTGAATATCATTGTTGATATAGTATGGCTCTTGCAAAGACATTCTCTTGTTTGGTTCCAGTGTTTGCGGATCTTCGCCTTCTTCAACACCACCCATTTCAAACATGCTGTACCGTTTGCTAGAAGGTACACGATTCTTCCTGAGAATACTTCGAGGTAACGGAGGTCTCGGCGGTACTTTTCCACTGGTTGAAATATTCGAGTCACCATGTGGCAACGAGATCGAACGTTTTGGTAGTACAGGACATGTAATTCTAGGCTGACAAGACGGTCTTTGGAGTATTGTGTCCTGACAAACGAGGCTAGCTTCAGAACTGATACTATCGTATCTATACAAATACAAAGGGTTGGTTGCATTGCTTGAGACGGCTTGTTGATTGGTCGAAGAGTCCGTGAGGATTGTGGAGGAACCACGGTATCCTGAGGATGGTTGAGTAGCAGTGCTGCTCGTGGAGGAGGCATTATTGGTTTGTTGTTGCTGTTGTACAATTTCGCCGACGGTTCGCGTCGTCCTGTGTCGCATGGGTGGCGACAAACAGAACAGAGGTTTTCTGATTTCTTCGCCGAGTTTGATGTGTTTGGAGACTTCTGGAACATCGTGGAGGATCTTTTTGTACTGTGTAGGGAGTAGGAACGTCAACGACTCCCAATCTTTAACGTGAGAAAAGCCACGTTGCTTTAGAGCGTCGATATCATTACATGAGAATGGTCTGCCTGATTTTCCAGGATGCTTCCAACTGGGTCTAGCTCTGTCGAAGCTCTGGGGCTTTAGAGCCACCTTTTCAAATTTATCATCTTTAGAATTCAGAAAAGATAAATCCGGTAATGTGTAATTTGGATATACAACATAGACGGGTTTTTTCTCAACGATAGTTTCCCGTAATGGCGGATGAACTGCTTCTTCGATAGGTGGTGCGGGATAAACTAGAGACGTTTGAACAGCGTTGTCTTCCACTTCCGTCATTGCTTGGATACCCGTTGTCTTGGACATTGGACGTTTTATTTCCAACAGATCGTTCCACGCTTTTACACATTTCTGTGGTACATTTTGGCCACTCTCATCGTCTAGCGCAGAATCCGATCTCGATACACTCTCAGAGAGTTCCTCGACGGAAGCAGATGACTCGGTCTCTTCTTCGTATTCTAGTATGGGCGCCGAACGCTTCGGAAGGTCTTCGTATACTTCTGCCAAGCTTTCTTTATTCACATGACCGAGATGATCACCTTTCACCCAATTGATAGAAAAATCATTTTCCGGAAGCTGATGACTACACGTATTATTAATAATGTGACGTTGGATCTGTGTATTGGTATTTGTCCCACTACCGCTTCCGCTAGTTGCCCATCCACCATCACTTACTGATCCCGATTGATCCAATGTCAGACTCATTCCTTCAGCACTCATGCTTTTTTGTTTCATAAATAATCTCACAAGACTCAAGTTCTGTAACTTTTTTCCTGTCGAATTATTACCCATACTATCTGAACTCTCCTCATTTATAGATCTGCTCATGGCGGAACCGGAACTTTGGAGATGTGTCCCATGATTGTTAGATTCCGCCGAATCCACCTGTGAAAACATTTAATAAATACATACAAAATCTTTTGTGGTATCTACCTTAACATCCGATTGTTAAATACATGTAATATTTGCTTACAGAAAAATTGAGCGGCACGGCAACATGTTGGAGTTCGCCCGTTTTCGTCAAATCCGGTAAGCTCTGACTCTTTTTGCTCAGGTTGTGTGTCACGTTTCCGGTTGCTTGTAAGAAATTTGGAATCGTGTTATTATTTCCGGAAGGATGACGAGTCATCATTGCGTTGTTCATAGACGAACGCTTCAAATTACTCCAAGTTGTGTAGATTTTTGAATCTGAACGCGCCATTGATAGATCCAGTATGTTCCTCAGCTCGAACTTCCGCTCATCATAGTACGACTCTGGAACTTCGTACATTTTTGGCTTGTCTGCAAAAGAGACAGCGACTTCTTAGTTTATTCAGTTTTTATACATTGCCCGATAAGTAAACTATAATAATAAAAGCCTTTGCTACGCCAGATTAATAAAGGCTTGATTAAGATAAAAATTGATTTGTGTATAAAGAAAAATACAAATTGCAAAGATTTTAACCTTGATTTTCAAAATCTTGTGAGCCATCCGAATACATGGTGATACTGCCTTCGAATGCAATAGTATAATTGTTTTTGTTGTTAGCTTGGCACGTGAGCAACATATCCTCGCAGTCCAGGGAGTCGACGCTGTAGCTGCCACCTGGTGGCAGCACAGGTGTCTCCTTCACAGGTGAAAACAGCAAAGAGGACTTGCATATCGACATTGTGTCTGTAGTCGAGCATGCCGAGTCTTCTCCCTTCATAAAACGCAATGGATTATTAATACAATTGCATTCATTATAAACAGCCTACATTTGATATTTTAAAGCCATGCGCCTTTGAAAAAATATGATCAATAGTGCCATGCACTACTTGTCTTTATTACCATAATTCATCATTATTGCAGTATCATTAGATCACTGGATAATTCTGATCAGGGTGTAAGAAGGATCAATGACCTGGGACTATCAGCTGTTTCCTGTAAAACTCATGTTCACTGTGGGCTCAACAATTTAATATTAAAACAAACACTTCTGCGTGTTTAATGCAAGAGCTAATTTCATGTTGCAAATGAAAGATTGGTGCTTATCAAAAGGTCCTTGTTCTAAGGTTCCAAATCGTAACATTGAAACGTATAGTATTGGAGCAACTCTACACCTTCTTACACCATTCGAGAGATTTATCTGTTCCAAAATTTATTTCTGTGTCAGTAAAGATGAACTCCTATTGGTGAAGGGGAGATGCACTTGCCAAACGTTGACGCACGTTTTAGTTTATTTTTACTCAACGAATCGATGCTTAGTCATAAGTCGATTTCATGCATACAAAATGAGCGTGGTTTATGCTCTGTATTAATATTACTTAAAGGATATGATATAATAATAATGGTAGGTCTTCTGGATAATTATAGGTTCAAAAAGTCAAATAAACAAAGAATGCCTGTGAAAGCTCGAAGATCAAACATAACAAATGCTCATGCATGTTTTATTTTCTTTTACTAGCCAAAGGACTCATACCTGGCTACTTGTATGAGGACTGATGGACGAATCAAAGTCAAGTTTTTCCATGACGGAGCCAGATATACTGGCGTACCGTTCCCTCTGATAGTTAGACTGCCGCGAGAATAATATAATAAATCAATTAGGCATTGGCGTATTAGAAGAATCAGTGACGTCAGTTATGTCAAATGTAATATACGATTGACAACAGACACGACCTCGAGTACAGCCAGATCAACTTTGGCTACGCACAAAGGATTCTCACCTTGATATAGTGCCATTTAATATATTTAATATCGATTAAATGTGCAATTAAACTAGCCAAACGTTAATCAATTTTCTAAAATATAAATGAGTATAATTCTCTAAAGTCACGAGTGTAATTACGTGATATGCAGTTCTATCTGACAGTCAAACAGAAAGGAATCGAAGAGAGTATCGAAACATGTACCATTGAAGTAAACAAAATTCTAGTTAAATAATCCTGAGCGATCTACAAGAACGAAATTAATATTTCCTAAAACAATATTCTGCTGAAGATTCGAATCTTCGCAAAAATAATTGTTTATTGCTGTGTTACCTCCGAATGCTGAACTGGTTCGGTGCACATGACTGGTAGCGCTGTGAGCAGTGTGTGAATGTCAGCGGTGCGGAAGCTCTCCATATCAACTTCCGCCAAATTTGCGTCCAAATTCCGCGCAAGGTCATCGTAATAACCAAGGTCATCGCGGGTATAAGACGCCGAGAGCGAGGACAATACACTGGGATGTACGTGTAATCCTCCATCTCTATAACTAGACAAGAAATAAATATATCCGTTTTTCCTCTTCTTTTGGAGCAGATTTATGATTAACAACTTTTTTGTTTACACAACTCACCCGTAATCAATGACCCACTGGTACTCAACATTATCCTGGACAAAATCCGAATTCACCAGGTCCTGGGATATGTGATCCATAGCAGGATTGGAGTTGCAATCGGATCCTGGAGTCTGCGGATCCTCCATTCCTGCCGCTCCGCGACCGGTACCTTTAAATTTAAAAAATTTGTTTCATTAACGTAAACATAAATCCTCAAAACTCTTATTTCAACCTGAGTTAACACTCTGTAATTGTGGAACTTAGATAAATTATTTTTTCATATTTCATAACTGTTGGTTGTCATATAGCCATCTTTATGAACCATATTTTCTCTTTAGCACATAATTATAAAGCTCAGACAATTTTGTGGTAACTTGATTCGCAACTAAACTCCTGTAAAGTTTCATAAAAATTTCTTTCATTCTCATGATGGTAAGGATTGCAGTAGTCTTGATCCAACTTGTCGTCAACAACCCTTCGACATGGCTTACTCTATGTTTGGACTTGAAACTGTAAACTGGTTTATAAACTAGAAATGTACTATGGATCTAGGAGTAGTCTTGTAGAATGTAAAAATTTTCTGGAGCTTATTAAGAGAACGCATCTCTATTGGATTGTAAAAGTTTACATCACATTTTTATGAGACTACAAGTAAAATAAACATGTATGGTTAATGAAATTTGAAATAGTAATGATGTAAGTACTCCCTAATGATTCTTAGCCGCTTACTAGCATTTGCATATACGACACAAAACGGCTTCGAGTAAGTGCCAGATGTTTTGATATAAATACACCTATCACCAATTCTTACAGGGTGTGGTCTACACATGATTCAATTAGAGTGCTTTAGATTAATTTAAGCTTTAAATTTAATTGTTCCTACCAGACTGGATTTAAATTCATATAATGAAGACTGAGGTTACGCTAAATTCTAATTGCACTGATTCATAACTGGGATCTATCTTTCAACTATTGATAAGATAATGAAAGACAAGTCAAAGACAAAGACTTAAACATTTACTAACAATTATATCGATGTTTTATTAATAATAATAATTCAATCTTTTCAAATAAAAAATATAATTGATAAATACATATTCATAAAAAAAATTAAACATTCTTTAACAGCATAAATGGTATTACCTTTAATCAAGCAGCATTGAACATAGATTTATTGCATTTCTCATTATAGAATGGAGAAATTTGGTAAACAAATATTTGAAAACAGATAAACATTTCGCTTTATAATGGAAAAAAGAAATAGAACAGTTCTTTAAAATTCATAAACAAATTTCGAAATGACATCTGATGAAATTGCCCTGAGTAAATATTAAAACAGTACTAAGCAAAATGTACACATTATATAGTTAATCCATGTATACGACGTCCATTTAATTAACATCTGATTTTCTCACAATTCTTGTTCAATATCACATCATGACGACGAATATCAAAAATGTACATATATTCTAAAATGATGACATATCACGTGACTCCAGCTGACATTCGTCAATAGATACCAATACAATAATTTCGTATTGTTTGCAAGCATGAATCACAAATTGACCACAATGACACAATCAGAACAATGCTTTCTCCTTAAGAAAATAAAGCTAGGACAACTTTCTAAATCTTAGGTACCAGAAACAATCTAAAGCCCACAATTGTTCTCCTTGACCCAAAAGCAACCCCTGCGGCTGTAGCTACTTCAACCCTGTCTATTCACATATATAAAGGTATAAAATCCATGACAAGGCTCAACAATGACACATTGTCAAACAACCGTAATAAACATTTTCGAAAACTTTCTATTACAATAATCCAAAGAAAACAGATAAATATAAAAGAATAGAAGATGCTCGCGTGATACGTTTTTACTAACCTTCTCACATGATAAAGGGCCGATCGATCAGCACTGTATAAACCCAACCTAACCTAACCATCACCATTTGAACAACAATCGCCTTAACGGGGACGTAGAATATTCTATGTACTGTACCTTTGTAACATTTGTTTGAACACTGTTGGATAACAATTGGAGTAACAATACAGTACAACAGAATTACTAATTAAACACAAACCTGAACCCGCCGAGACAGGGCGAATAGATTCGTACACCCTCGTGTATTCTCGTGTATCCTCGTGTGGAATGCACGGGGTTCGATCAAGGGGAATTGTCAGTTAACGACGTCACGGAATTGCTATGGCGGATGCTGGAAGAACTTGCGCTCGCGCTCTTTACGTTACCGAACAAACATAACATAATAGTACACAACAAACTAGAACAAAAATGCAGTATCTGTTCTGAGAACAATATTGTATTTGTTTATTATCTACTGTATGTCTTGTGTAAATTTTATACAGGCGCAGCAGTAATAACTACTGATTAGGTATTACCGAATATTCCTTAGTTCGCATTTAACAGTGGATATAATAATTATGTAGTGAATTCATTTTATATAATTATTATATTCTTACTATATACTTTGCGGTTCACGAGTACTAGTTCCAAATCTAAAGACTCAATTTAACCCGCGGAATTCAATCTCCATTCACGCCATTCTTTTTTATCATATTAATTACACTAAGAAGACATTTCCAGTTAAACAGAATGTCACGTGCATATGCGTGTCTTATTAATTGAACAGTCTATGATTTTTAAACACTCGCTGTAGAATCTACTGGATCTTAAGATTTGTTTGAGCAAATGTAACGGTAAATAGTTTAGAGCTGTCATTGACTTCTGTATTCACTCTGTCTACGTCAAATCTCGTGATCTGTTGACACCTTCCACAGTCTCACATGCTGAATATATCTTTATACTATAAATGGCACGGCTTATTTGAATAATAAATTACAATTTTATTATTACGTTAATTCACTTAAATTTTTTTATTTTTTAATTGTTCATGGAGCTTCTATGTAAATGTATATTTTAATACCTAAGTGTATATTTGGTATAGAAGAAAAGGCAAGCGAATGTACATACACAAGTATGGGGTATGAATTATTGTGATGATTAAGATGATTGAATTTCAATTATCTAATGAATTTTTAAAGAAGATTTTGTGTACCTGGACGAACAGCCTTCCATCGCATTGCTGTGGATGTGATATTGGCTTATCGAGAACAGTAGTTTTTACGTGAAGCATCAAAAAAACTACCCGAAACCGCACATCGCTGCGTCCATATGGTGACGGCGCGTTACGCACTGTACAACTGATAGAAATTTCCTATAGCTACGCCCATGGTAGGTCGTATAGTTTACGCATGCGCATTACACTATTAAGAGTATATAATTTCATTTTGAGCTACGACATTGTCCTTTGAATTAAATTTAATCTCAGATGTAGAAGTTTAATGGAAGGAATAGAAAATGTTTCCAATTAATGTCCATATATGGAAAATTCCAACCAATGGCTGAACTTTCATCTTTACTCCGTGACAGTATGGACATTAGATAAGTGTGATTACCTGCTGTTTGAATTATAATAATTATTTAATTTTCTTTTATCGATCATGACTAAGAATCTAGATCTAGGTCAAATGAGATATATCAATGTAACAGAGAGACATACAACTTTACAAGCAACATATGGCTTCACCACCCATACACAATTATGGAATTCTATGAGCTCCACTTATCGTTAATATTGATTTACCTAAAAGATCTAATACACAAATATTTTAATTCAAGTCAGCAGATGATTTTAGAATTTTTTGTATAATCAATCAATAACCAAACAAAGAAATAGTAATAAACAAAAGAAACCCAGAAAAAGCACTAAAGCGAACGAGTGGAATTAATTAATTGATTTTTCCAATAGAGGTCAAGCACGGCATAAAATAAATGGTTCATACAAATAGAATCCATTCCGACTATCCAAATATTTTGTACGTATTTCAATATTTATGCAACAAAGAAACATGGACTCATATCCCACACACAAGGCTATCACAAAAGATTACCAGAACCATAAATATATTTCGACCTTTTTTCAAATCTATGAAAAATAAAATAAACTTTTTTTTAAATATGACATTCAATCCTGTTGTTGGCAAATGTAAAGGTCTACTTTAATTGAAGCTTTATCATTCACTCGAATCTAAATGATCATTCCCACAACCCACTCAAAAATGTCCGGTGCTAGTTATGTAAGATACTTGAAAAATAAGAAATGCAAGACAAATATTTCAACAATTTCCAAGTCGATTATCTATCTTTTGTGCTTTGAAGTAGCTGTCTGTCGAACACCCCGTAGATAAGGGCTTATGGAGAGCACTTAAAAATATCTCAGACGATTTTCAGTACGCTTTAAGATAACCTGTCAATGATACGGAGATGAGTGCAGTCTGGACGTGAAAGAGTAAGATGGAAAAAAAAATATAAGAAGCACAAAATTCGAAGCCTACAAGAGCGACCTCACGGTATAAAATTAGAGGTATGTCTTGAAACTTGCGCGGTATGAAGAACTCAATATATACATGTACGTATCTATATATACATAAACATTCCATAGTCTGTACAGCGAAGTTAGTCCAAGAGATTTTCGTCTGTTCGCCAGTACGAAGAAGGAATACAGTATCTTGAATAAAACATATTTATACATATAACAAATGCTATACCCAAACCAGAGGTATTATATAAAATTTAAATGTCATCATAAAAGATTAAGACAAACAAAAAAAAATGCGGATAATCGATTTCATAAATTTAAACGACAGTTTGTTGAGATTAAGTGAGGAGAACCGTAATTTTATCTGTGTGTCAGAAATTGTAAGGTACTACTCAATCTTGATTAATAAAGGCGTCTAATAAGTACCTGGCCTTGGTCACGTACGTACATACATAGCTCAATGCTAAAATGGCAACACGTTACTTGCCAATTTTTTGCACCCACACGTTTCCCACACAGTTAGGACTTTGCCAACATACGATCCGATAGCACCCACGTGTGAACAGAGTTATGCTTGTAACGAATAATAGGATTATGCAAAAAAAAGTATTATATTATGCATCCTCGCAACTTGGTGCGATTGCAGCGCCACTGCAATACGTGCGGTGTTAACGGGAACATGGACTTCTTATAACTGGCAACAATAAAATTTGACCAAAATGGAGATGTAAAACTCTCAGCGCATAAAGGCGCGTTCAAAACGATGGATAATTTTAGTTACCGTAGCATCAGCGTCGGCTTCGCCTGAAAGTATTAATTCAGACGTCCCGACACGACGCGAATTTTATTTCTGCACGCTTGTGAAACTTTACACGTAAAATTTTACGAAATATGCCACCAATAGCGCGTTACCGAACATTTCAGTTTACAGTTTTTATTTTCAAAACGTTACTGGCATTGACATAACACGGGTAGTTCTCAAAGTAAAAATATTTATAAAAAGCTTCTGTTTAACCAAAGAGAGACGTTTCATAACGTTTCTACTATTCAAATTACCTTCGTAAGAAACCATTATCATATGTATATATCAAGGGCGATAAGAAAATTGTAAATTCCCTATCAATATTTTTTAAATTACGTAATATTTTATATTTTATATTGCCGTGTGTTTAATTGTACAATGTACGCTAGGAGGATGAGTCTTTACTGTCGCCCAATTTCCTAATTTAACGTGCACTCTGAATCATAGATATTTATAGATGTTACATTGTGCGGTTAAAAGAGACGCAGAGCAATGCAATTTTATTACTGGCAGATTAAATGCAAAGTACGTCAAAGTATACGAAAAATTTGTCCCAGTCGGTTATGAATAAGTTTCCGATAAGCATTTACTCAGTTTCATGTTTTAAGCAAGATCTACACATTACGCTTAGCAACCGGAAATACACACATATGTGTTACAGTTGACATCCGAGAACTGTAGGAATTTTATTTTACAACCAGTCTCTCATATCGCATTTCAAGATAAATAAGTGTAGCGTCTTGCAGTAAGAATTATCCCCACCTACATTTCTGTTAAATACTTTAACAGAAATATTAGTCATTGGATTTAAATGCCTGTAATATGGTGTCATCATTTCGTCATTTTTTTAACACTCATTCGTTTGGCGAATGTCGTTTACAGTAACAATAAATAATTTGACCAATTCCCTAATTTATCTACGATATCTGAAAGTTCCAAAGGTACATTTACCTTATTACAACAACAAATGAACATTTACTCACTCTGTTAGTAAATTTTGATCTTAAAAATATTTTTGTTAGTAACAAAAAAATGTTTCAATATTATCAATAATTTTTTAAAAGTTAAAATTTAAAAGGATAAAGATTTCATCCGTGCTTCGTGATCGACAGTATGCGTCGAACCTTACGTTTTCGAAAGATGTATTTGCATCTGACGTTATTCGCCTTCTGATTATAATGGCGCTCGTGTCGCTTCCGTTTGTTGCAGCATGGTGATGGCGGCCGCTTCGGTGCCGGAAGAGCCGAATTTGTGCGGCCCACTGAAAACTCAGCAATCTTCATGATGACGCACAATAAAAGCACCAGCATCATTTGTCAAAGAAATATCGACAATCTTTTCTTTCACATTACAGCATAGTCACTTGCTGCGTTGTCTTTGTCACTTCACTTCATACGATATACTTAACTTCCAGTTTCTCTGTATTATTACACTAAAGCAGTACACGTTAGTTGAGTATTGCACTGTTCAAAGTTAAACCACGTCCCACTATACGTTACGTAGCATTATATTTATTTTCAAAACTACCTAGCGGACTTCGCCACAACCATTAACTGTAGCATTTCTGATGCATCCGCATTAACCGTCTTCCACTTAAAAAGCTTTTAAGGTTATATTGTACTATAAGCTTTTCGTTAATGCGATACACTATATTTTGCACTGGAATAGAAAGTAAATGAATTACCAAAGCTAAAGCTTGTAGCGTCAAGAATACCCTGAGACTGGAATATCAGCCATCGTTGTCGAGTGTCAATCGCTATGTTTAGGTTATCGCATGCTCGTGTTCATATACTATACTATAAAGTTGGTTCAGCATAGGTGTACTTGAGTTATCTATGTACCCTTTTTATGTTAATATAGTCGACCACTCTAGTATGTTATCTACAAGCAAAGTGGATATTCTATGGTGTGGATTGATTAAAGTAGCTATAAGAAGTGCTTGTGTTAGGAAATTCTATCCTGTCAGCGGAGTAAAAGAAGTTCGGTTAGTATGTGCGCGGACAATTCGATACTTGTAAGCAGACTGATAAAGTCAAGATCGTTTTACGAGCCTGATGAAATCCAACACTGAGAAGTTGAAAGTTAATGATTGATTGAATTGACATTGATTGGAATAAAAAGTTACAGCAAGGAGTAACTGAAGGATATAAAGATCGAGACGTCTGAAACGACCTACAAACGTAAGAATTTCTGATAATTTTTCTTTATTCTTATCTAATTGTATTATCAACTATATTTTAATGCGAGTTAAATTGAAGTTATCGCCAATATGGCGTCGTATAGTCTGCAGATTCCAATTCAATAAAAGAAACTGTTGTGGCTTATCACCAAATCGATATAAGGTGTAATCGACATAAGGCGCATTAAATCCGCATAATATCTATTGTCAAAAACCGTCGTATTATAAATATTTAAAAAATTGTCATTGTTTCATATTGTTGTAGAATGTTAGTTCTTATAATTTCAACAAGAAACCACATATAACACTGACATAGTTACACCCAACAAGCGTTTAACAAGTGGCGCAAATTGATCGAAGTCGAATCAATTAAAGGAGCCAATAAAATGATCTTTCCTCAATAACCTTGGCTAATTAATACTTAAGCATAAAAATCACCAAGTTTTTATCTTCAAATTCTACACTAATGAGAGTTCAAACTACACCCCGAAACCATAGTGGTAACAGATCTTGTAACGGGAGACAATTAAAAGTGTCTAAAACTAAAGAAGCGAGAACACGAGACTCCGCCCCTATTTACATCCTGCTCCAATCCCATTACGCCATTCTATAATGGTTTTCTAGGAAAACATCATCCGTCCGACTAGGAAAATCCCGCAACGATATACCAGCCCGCTTTCGTTTCATCAAAGTAAAATAAGATTTGGGCAAATTTTCAAATTTCCGTAAGTATACCTCTTCACCAGTTCACTATAATAAATCGTGAATCTGATGCGACGCCATGTTTTTATTCTCTTAACACTCGTTAAAAATCGACAACACTCGTTAAAGTTCGGGACTACATCACAGAAGCACAAAAAATTATTGTCTATTTGTTAAACGAATCCGCACGGAAACGCGTTATATCCGTCCCTCTTCTGTCTTGTCGGCCGATAATTGTCGAGCAATTAATACTCGATAGGTACAATCGCGGTAATAAAGAATTGCACGCGAATTTGAGATTCACAATAACTTTGTGTTTACTCCTACCAAAGAGTGTATCTCATGCACCACTCTCTGAGTCAGACTGTTCACTGTACCAGCCCTGCGCGGGAGAGCGCTTGCACACGACACTACACGACGCGTAGTTTAATCTCTATTAATAATACCGAGTGCTCAGCCAGAATAGAGCAGCCCTATACAGATACACGCACACGGAAACAAACTGCGTACACGCACTGGCAAAGAGTATTCAGTGTTCACATTCGTTCAATCCACCCGGTGATCTTCATCCGTGCAGCATCTCATATCTGATCTAAGCTAAAATCTTTCGCTACGGAATCTAACATACTGCGATTTCTATCTTTCGAAAAGATTCTGACCTATCATTTTTATCTACCTTTTGAGATGCGTTTAAATTTTTATATTTAATTCTACAAGAATTTTGATACATTATTATATTTCAGAAAAATCACAAATCTGACACAAGCTATAAGATTTTGTGCTTCTCCTAGCACGGGTTGAGTCATAGGTATCATTGCATAAAAAAATTCAGCATTAAAAACATTAGAAACAAATAAACTGTCTCGTACTTGGATGCACTGAACAGATAAAAAGGGCAGCGCGTCCAAGTTCTTGAAAATAAATATAGTTTCACGAATTTGCGCCCACGCAGCAAGAAGTGTCATTAACTAGAGACTATACGGGATGTCCTAATTTATGCGAGAGAATATAAAATGAAACGGTATCTATTCTATCCATGTGTTAACAACGTTTAATTAATAAATAAAGTGGAAATTGCTTACCAATCCTCTCCCCGCCGCCACGGACCATATCCGTCGTCAAAACCTGAAAAAGATGATGTCATACGTTACGCTTTACGCCAAGTGAACCCGGGATAAGAGAGCTGATCAGAGAAAATAATCATGCTTTGATCATAGTACCTATTAAACTAGTATTGATAATAATCAGCAGCGCCCGTCATTACATGCAGTAAATGAAAAAATGTACTGATCGAACGTCTGCAAGTACTTATGACGTAAACATCTATAGACAATATACCCCTGTAGTTAACCCTAGCACTTGTGAGACTATTAAACGCTTTTGTCTTAGCTTTAAGGGAGAGTCGGTTGTTAGGTGACCAACTATACCCTGTGTATGTACATACAACGAGGAAAGTGAACGTTGAAGTCAAGAAAAGCTTTCAGTAATTGGATGATGGCGCCACTGTTCCCACAAAGGTTATCATTTGAATAGGAATCAAATTGCTTAACCGTTTCTCCTTGGATATCAATTCTTTTGTATTAAACATTAAAGCTTTTCGCGACGGAAATGAACTCAAGAATAAAAGATTAAATGCCTTTATGTTTATAAGGATTTTACCTAGGCGTATACACGCTTGCGATCGTACTGCGACGCGCATGCGCACCACCTTTAGAAGCTAGCCTCTTTAACCCTTAATCTTTCAGCAGTGCGAGACTGTATTAACAAAGTGTCGTGACGTCTGCGAACTGTTTCGATAAAAAGAACACTGTCCTACTTCTTTCATAGCGTCTTATGCCCTCTTACTATTTGCTTCCTGTATAACGACATAGGGAACGTTACTCCTCTCAGTTGCATAGAACGATGCTTGCAGTACTTTTCGGAACATACCTAAATAATTAATGCACTTAAGACGTAACTGTTGTAAGATGTATTTGCATAGTATTGCTCTGTAACATTATTTTCAATTTAGTCTATGTTCATTTAAAAAAATATTTATTCGCATTAATTAAAATTTAGTTCTTGTTATATAGAAAATATACTCTGATTCTCTATTTGTCAGTGGTACTCGTATCCGACAGAGCATTTGCCACGTTTTCCGTAAGTTCGTCAGCACGTGTTTACTCGTGTGTATTTAAGGGTCGAACACGAGGGATGTGGCGTTTAAAATAACAATTCCATCCCTTTTACGTTAACGTGCGTCAACCCATGTATTTATATATGAGGTCGGATAATATGTGGGTGGTAAGGAAAAAAGGTTAAAATCCTATTGGAAAAAGAATTTAAAAAAAAGATAGCACTGGACAAAAGAAATATCTATATAGGATTCGTAAATATATTAATATATTAATAAAATATAAGACATTTGTTTAAGGGTTTATAAATAATAATAAATAGAGTTGCGTATTTAAATCATGTTAATTTATTCGAAGCTCAAGACGTCGCGTTCGCTAGAGACGCTAGTCGCATTTCTGTTTCAGTGTCCAGATGCGTCGAATTGACTATTCTCGGACGACGGTTGGTATCCGTGAATGCTCGAGGTTCTAAGATGTGATTTCCTGTTTTATTTGACCTGAAGTTTTTTATTTGGTCTTTTCATTGTTTGATTCTAAGCCAAACGCAACCATAGTAATTATTGTAATATTTTTGAAGAAAATTTCAAATTTCTTTGCGTGTTGATTATTTCCCTACTCAGAGAATGACATAAATTTTGCAAATTTCCCAATAGCCGACTACGTTCCCCGCTAAGAAAATTTGTAGACTTATGTTGTACTACAGTATTTAGCTACCTAAATACAAACCGACCCTACATTTCATAATGCCCAGTTTAATTTATCTAACTTCGTCACGTTAATTTGCGATGACACGAAAAACGCGTACAAATATTCGACTGTTTTAAAAAACAATATTCTATTTTTATCCCTTGAAAAGGTTTTCTACTGTTTCTTTTTCTGAGATTTTTTTCCTACCTCAATCCAACGATAGACACTTTATATCAACCGTTCCATTCCAACGTTCTACGATATTCAAATTCAAATCCATATCGTGAAGGGTTGATATTCAATGCGGTATAGCGAGTTACGTAAATTATTGATATTGTATACAAAATTTGTATATACATTTTTATACCAGTTGTGACAAGAAACATTTGGTCAATAAATTGGTGATTAGCTATTAAAATACTTAAATGCTAAGTAGGTCAATGTTGGTACAAATATATTTTGCCAATCTTAATAATTTTTTGAAGATTTATCTAACAATCTAATGTTACATATGATTTTTCGACCGTATCAATTAAATAATAGGAAATACTGAATATCTCTAAAGTTCGCAAGTCTATGTTTTTTTTTTAACACAGACATTGATATCTAGAAGTATCTTTGACAGATTGCTATTTAGGACGAAAATACTGTTACATAATTTTGGGATTTTAAGTCTACCTAGTTACAGGTGTATAATCTCTGAGTGATTCATGGTGCTCTTAGAATTAGTCATTAACTCATTACGGTTCAGTTCCATCATACAGATACAAAAAATGATACATTTTCTCCCTCTTGGTAATTTTTTTGTATTTACAAAACTATCATTTGACATTATAGCATTCTCCCCTATGTCACTTATCCAAAGCTAGTCAATAATTTTAAAGGTACTTTTCAGTACAGTAACTCACGTTCATTCTGCAGATGTCTACGCGATTAATCCATGGAACACCCACTTGATTAATTGCACGATCACGTCATAACTACGATTTTGGAACTATATGTAGAAACGTCTATTATAATAATCCATAAGGGCGCGCCCGGCGCCGCGACGTCCTAAGAAATTTGCTAGTGCGCCTTCAGGGATGCATCCTGAGTCACACAACGAGAAGCCCCTCCCTACTGCTGCAACAACCCCTATGGAAGCGCCTCCTGGACACTTCTGACATTAAAGTAGCGCGCATGCTTCATCGCCCCTCGACACTCTTAGCATCGTGCTACGGGAAGGGGATGATTTCGTAAGGGTTAAAGTCACTCTTTTTTATCAGATAAATTTTCAAGTACCCTTACGAGTCCTCACTATCGCTATCTCTTGTCAGGTACAACCCCTTCATAGAAAATTGTTAAAGGGTTGTTGACGGTCATTGAATTATTCTTATTCGCTAAGTGCGCATGCGCCATTGTATACAAAGGCCACTTCCTGTCCTTCGTCATTAAGGCTGATGAAGCTTTTATGCAATTCTACGAATTTCCTTTAAGCTTCTACTCGATTCTTCCTATTTTTCTTTCCCGCGTGCATTCAACAATTATAATAATCATAAATTCATGAAACGTGCAAGATTCTGGGAATTTCATTAAAGAATTACGTTCACGCAACCTACGGACGCATACGTGGAACATGTCTCTCCGATTTTGTAGCCTTGCGAAATGCTATGAGAGAAATGGCGTTAGTATCATGAGGTAGAAGCGCGGAGTGCATTTTAAGAGTCCAAGCACATATTGATTTTCCGCTCTGCTTTCAACTGACAAACGTGTACGCGTGTCCTCGACGATACACATTTCGGCCTACCTTTTCTGCTTCTAGTACCTGTGCTGATGCATTTATGATGGATGCACTGGTACAATATATGCCGTTTATATTTTGTTAAGTATTTCCCTTTTTCTGTCGTTCTTTGCCGTGACTGTCAAACTCACTCTCTTGTTTTCGTCAAAGTAGTTTTTGGTGTTAGACAGCTTTAGTTAAAAAAAAATACATTATGTCTGAAGAATCAAAAGTAAATATTTCATTGAACCAGCACAGCGATTATTTTGGAAATTTATAACGGAGCTTTCCAATTGGTTTGTGTCGGGAGGGTCTTATAATATTGATTTTCTGAACCCTCCTGCGGGAGTAGATGTATAATGTAGAAATGGTATTTCGTCACTCGGCACAACCTCACTTTTCTTTTTTCTTATCGCTTCTTACGCACTTCCGGGGTTATCGATTTTCTTTTCCCTCTTTTACAGCGGACGAAATCCGTTAAATTTTTACTCAATAGAAATTTCAAGAGGTTTTATTCCCTACCGATTACTTAGAGTCAATAAACACAAAGTGCAGTACACACTTCATTTGTCGAATAGTAACTGATCGCTGGGGTCGACGAAGAAAAATGTACCATATTTTTGTTCTCGACTACCGGAAGTTGTTTCTTATAATAAACGTGGTTTAACGATGTGAGGCGTTGAAAATGAGAATATTTGTATTTCTAACGATGTTTCGTGCGATCCTAGTTTGTGAAACGAGCTGTTCTTCTTAATTTTAAAGTAATAAGCCTTGGAACTTATATCACTTGGTCTAAATTATTCAATTTGAAAAAACGTATCACAAACAAAACATCATCAATGTGTAGCGTACATAAGGTATTTTGTTTGCTTTTGAAATTTATTTGTTGATTATTTTGGAAACGTTATTCAGGATGTTACTTGATGGGCTCAAAGTTAATTTTATGCTTTATTTATGATTAGAGATTTTCTTTGTCGTGGCATTGTCACGTGGTAGGAATAACAGTTTTAGAAGGGAAGACATTCTATTTTGGTAATTCTCAGTGGCGATGAAAGCAAGGTCGAAGCATCGAGAGTGATTTTTTAAAATTGTGAAAAAAATCGTGTTTAGGATTTTTACAGGATAAAATGATGGAATCCTATCCCGACTGATGAAACGAATTTAAATGAAAACGGCAAAAATTTTCATTGGTGTGAACTTTTAACATTTGTACCTCTAGACAATTTTATTTTCTATTCTGTTTTTTCTTCTTGCAGGTACAAAATAAATACTCTTATAAAAATATAAATCTTTCGAAAGCGACATTATACATACTAATGGATCGTGTGTTTATGTAATACAGCTGCTAAAGGGTTACAATTTAATACGTTAAAAAAATATTTTCGACATACTAGACCGTGAGCAAGTACATATCTTTAAACTTGACAATTCCACTCTTTATCATTATAATATTTACAAAAATACTTAACACGCATAAAAATACACTTTTCCTTAATGCGATCTGTAATGTTTGTCATTTTTGTTGCAACTGCCAACAATAAAGTGCGATACTACACTAGTGCATCTCGTGTGCAATTTTGAACACTGTCAAACATATTACAAAATTCATCACGTTTATTTATTAGCAGCTTTCTGTGAGCAATGTTTTAGTACCCTTACTTTCCTTTACCTATAAATATTTTTCAAAATATTGGTCCTTTTACATTCTTTGCACAGGAATAAAATGCACAAATATAATTACTCAATCATTGCATCGAATGATGAAGTATAAATAATTTGTATGAGATGACTAAGAATACATAATGCCACTAACGAACAATTAATCATGTGCGTGTAGTTCCGTTTGCACTGTGCGCAATTCCAAGCATAAATGCTTTATACAGAAAGAAAAATAATAAAACACTTAATATCACTCTGCAAAGTAGTGATCATGTTCTTTCCTTAAATTATATTTAATTTATAAGGCCGTTAATAAACTTTCATTCAATTATTACAGTTCATTCTCAATGAGAGCGCAACTACCACTACTTTAACGATCAGTTGGTATGGGAAAAATCATATGTGTGTAACAGAGATTCCCCAATGCATTCGAGCTTTTTGATAAAGCAGATCGGGAGAATGTGTAACCCTTGTTTAAATACGAGCATCCAATACGATTCACTGAATTGGAAACCTCGAAGAGTCATTTTGGCGCAAGCAACCAATAAGATGCGTGGCTCAAATTGAGTCTCATGTAATTGTCTGCATTTCTTGCTCATCGTGGCGATTAGCAGAGAAACAAAGTAACAATAAATAAACACCCAGTTCGATTAGCACATAAAAATTAAACGTAACTTCTATTCTTCGGTGTCTTATGGCACCGTCTTCTGCCAAAAATTGCAATCAAACAGATCGTCACAGTGGCTACGAGGACTGCAAGCACCGCCCACACAGCTTTACTTGTATTGATCTTAGGCTTACTCTTCGTGTCTGCATCCGATTCCAGATCGTTGACTTTTGACATCTCAAAAACATTTTTATTACCTTTTATAGACGAGGACGTATCTTTGGCTTCTGGCGTGTCTGTTTGGATATTGAATAGATTATTAGCGGATTGCAATGATTTGCTCGGTGAACTTTTAAACCCCGTGGACTCACTTTGAGAGTATTTTGAATCTAATTTTTTTACAGGCGGCGCTGTTGTTGTTGTTGTTGTTGTTGTTGTTGTCGTTGTCGTAGTCGTTGTACTTGGCGATCTAAATTGAACCCGATAGTATTCTTCCAGCTGTTCAAGCTCAGCTTCTTGTAAGTCTGTACTTCCGTACTTTTCCTCGTCTTTGTCTCTCCTCTCATCAATGTAATCCTCCAAACGCGAGAAGTAGGAGAGTAATGAGTTGGATTCAATCTCTCCTATTTTTAAGTACTCGCTTATGACCGTGGTCCAATCATCGGCGCCACCGTCTTGGAACATTTTTCTGGATAACAAATTCATATATTAAAAAACAACAGAAAAAAAAAGAATATCATTGCCCTGGGTAACTCGAAAAAGAATTGGTGCTAAAACTAATATAATATTTGTGATGTACAAAAGCATAAATGGCTTCAAGCATACATATTTGCTTTTATACTTTGTAAAGAAACGTATTTCTCGTGACACTTACACTAACATCTGATTAGCAGGATAACTTTTGATTGAATCATAACGAACTTCGGTCGATGACATGAGGTATTCGTAAAATTGAAACGCGAGTACCGTTCCAACGAATTTCCTATGAATATTAAAAAAATGTAGTTAATCATATTGTAAATTATTGTTTGCAGAGTCAATCATTCTCGTTAATATCAACTTCATCTACTCACGACAGATAAGGCTTGTTTCCTGTAATATAGCTGTCAGCCAAGAAAGTAGGTATATCCGAGGCAGCGCTTCCCAGGACGCCTTCGTACTCCAATCTGAAATGAAAAAATGTTAATACTGTTTTAAACGTAAAAAACAAAATACATTCTACTTATATGTAAGGTCACGAAAAGAATATCATATCAAGCATGTCGAAATGTATGGATTAATCATACTACAGTTACCTGTATTTCCACCAAGAAGCTATTAAATCCTTCGAATCGGTGATTCCATTTCGAAGGGCGTTTATCCTCCATAAATCTGCAGCCATGTAATAAGCAAGACGAGGAAGAACGTCGAGTGCTGTGATCATTAGAGATTCTATTTCCAGTTGTTCCGTATCATTGGAACTGGCTACCAAACCCAGTGAGCGAAGTCTTGCTGGACTTACCGATAGTATAGCGAACAATTCCGCAATTCCTTCTTCCAAAGCTAATTGGCAGTAACAAAGAGCATTAATGATTTTTGGATCAGCTAAATGAACCCCTGAATCATAATAAATTGCCATTGTTAATTATTACCGGAATATCGATTGGCAATATTTAGCATAGGTGAACTTTCGGCCATTAGATGATTGACTACAACCTTAGCGACCATTTTATGCGCAGTCAAATAGTTGCTCAGGGATGCATCGAAACACGTAGAAACACTGAATTTAATATTAAATTATTGGATAGAACAAATAATGAAGAATTATTGATAACTGAATAATTATGGAAACCCACCCCATTTCATCATCTTTGCAGAAATTTATCAGTTTGGCGGGGCACTTTTTATCGAATTGGCTGTTTTTAAAAAATTCAGCACCCAACCCTGTGTTCAACGTAATCTTTCCTAACGTTGAAGCTGTCTTGTACAAGGAAGGTCCCATGAGGTTCTAAATAAAAAATTAATGTTCATCTTGATAAAAAGGAGCAAATCTAATTGTGTCAAGGCACGATGGTGTTTAGGCATACAATGAGAATAAGGGTCATTACACACATGAGGCAACGACTATTTAAAATATGTTCGTTAACACATTCAAGTTTCATTTGGATAGAAACCATGCATAAGAAATTGTAATGTCTAACCAAAAGAAAATTTCTTTACCTTTTTCCAAAGATTTTTCCTAATTTCAAAAGTCAAATTAGGATTGGGCATCACATCACCAACTATTGCAATCCAATCGTTACCTTGCAAGGAACCTTCAGAAGCAGGAAAATAATATTTTTTATAAAATTCATATAACATGGTATTTTTTTGTTGTCACATACCAAGTAAATAAGCTGGAATGGTTTCGTTTTCACTGACAATTTTGTATTTTTGTATCAGACGAGTATGAACAAAATTTCGAATTTTTTTGTGAAGATTAGAAATTTCGTTCCATGTGTACTCTAGCTTCTCATATCCATTCGGATAATCAGATAGCAATTCCCAATAATGCGAAACGTTCTTCTCCCCTAAAAATACAATAGTATCGCCCTTCATTATCTATTTCTTTCTTTTATTATACACAGCCGGTAGAAAATCTAGAGATTTTATCTACTTGTATACAAACCATTCGCTTTGGCTGCTTCGTGAATCAACTGAATCTGCTGCGAAAAGTTTGGCAATAGAGGTGCCAACTCTTGATGCCAAGACGCCCAGGCGACGCGTTTCTCATTGACATCTCCGCTTTGCGATAACAAACGTTCCACATCTGGAAAAATAAAGTGATTAAAATTTTTAAAAAACGTGGATCATTCACCAATATATCTGAACTTCAATCGAAGATTTCAATAAAATACGTCTTAAAATATTTCCAGCTCGTTTTATACTTTGACTATACCTTGCTGTGATAACTTCTTCGTTTTTTCAGTGTACTTCGCCGATGCCCGTAATACTTCAGCTTGACCAGCAAACGTTACGAACTGCAATGCGTAAAAAACATACATTATATAGATACAAATAGCTCAATGAAAACATACATATATGTATATTAAACTATACATAAACACTATACCTGTTTCCAATTTTCATCTTCCAGCAGTGCATCTCCTAGCTTGGTTGCTGCGTCACGCTTATACGACAACGTCGACGAAAGTTCAACATCGTTAGTTTTATTCAAAATTAGATCCCGTTCCTTTTTCTTGAATATACTATAATTGTACTGCGCACTTGCCTTGAAAAAAAAGAAGAGAAACAGACGGATAAATAATTCTGTCAAATAATTTGCACAAAAACGCAGTATTAAGTATATGAAAATTTATTCGTGCAAAATGGTTCTTCATTTCGCATGCAAATTACGTATATTATTGCACACAAAGTGCGTAAAAAGATATAATATGCCAAATGCCATTCACGCCCACGAGACGCATAAGCCTGTACCGGAAAAAAAAAGAAAACAGTTACTAGTTTGATTAGTAGCCAGTCCCAGATAGCATAGACAATGAGTAACAAACAGCGTGGAATTCTACCGATTATTTAAAAGACAGAAACCATTACTGTTACCGAAGCTAATCCTTACTGGGCTAGTTCGTGACAAATATTTTGCTCCAATGTAGGATTCACTGCTGGGACTCACTGGTAACCAGACTAGTAACCATATCTGTTCTCTTTTCTTCGTGCATACATTGCGTACGGCGAAAAACAATTTAAGATGGATATCCCATGACGCAAGTGAATCTAAATTATTTTTATAACCTTCGGCATACCGATGCGCATCTTTTAACCCTAGAACGTTAAGACGACGTCATTGATACCATCAGTAACATTTTAAAAGCACATACAAAATTGTACCTTACTAGAGCTAACTCAAAAGTGATATATAATGTATAAATACAAGTATATAAATAACGCAAAGAAAATATACCGGGTGGTGAAAAAACGACGACAATGATAAAAACTACATTTCTAATATCAATGGGTATTTTACCTAATTCAATCTATTAATGATTATAATTGATGGACAACGCCTTAATTACAAAGGGCAAATTGATTAGTATAAATATAATTCAACTAGATTTAATGACACAGATAGTGCAATCTTTAATCATATTGATAAGATTTACAGATAATGATATGGACAAGATAAAACTATCGATCTATTTTTCGAGTCAGTCGCATTTAGCATTTACCCACTTTCTAGTAATATATGTCAAGTAAGGGTTTTTTTTTGCAAATCTAACTTACCCATTTAGCAAAGGTCTGATTACTAGGTTCGTTAATGAATTCCCATTCAGACTGTGCTGTCTGGAAACATTCATCTTCGTAGTCAAGTTCAGTTATTTCTATAAATGCGCCAATTTGCTCTTCGGACAAGGCCGATGCACAGACGACTATACCAAAAATGACGTATATCCATTGCAGCCGCATTCCTGTAACACAAAAGCAAGAAAAGTCAATTCAAATATCCCGTCATAGGTATTGACCAACTTTATAAAAACATTTAAATATTTAAAAAATATATACGCCTATTTTCGTTACAACTTCCCGCCAATGACACATGAATCGAATAATAATTAAATAAAACAAATAATGAATAATTTTCATAGTAACTATTATAGTTCGCACTAGTATTCCTTCATGTACAGTCGCGTTAGTGTTTCATATTTCTCAGATAATGCTTGAATTGCCATATCTGAATTGTCGCGCCTAAGTAAACTGTTGGATTATTTAGAGTTTAATATTAAGAAGTAATTTTCAATATCATAAGTTCAAAATCTACTCTACGTGGAGACTAGACGTAAATATAAATAATTATACGGAGAAAGAATATAGAGATCTTATTGTTAGTCTTAAAATGATAATTTTTGTCTTGGCCCACGAGACCACCTTTTAATTTCCTAGAGATATTAAGAGTGTACAGAAAGCCTCCTGGTGAGTCGAATAAAACTAAAGATTGTACTATATCCCCCCATTGTTATCAATTCATTTTTTATTCCCAATAATCAATACAAACAAATGCAATATTGGTACCCACAATATTAATTCTCAGCAGAAACACATCTGTGAAAGTAATCACAACTGATTGGGCAATTGATCATAAATCTGACAAGAGTTGTAAAATTTCATTAATCAGATATGTTTGCTTTCTCGGTACGTTTACGTTCATTTTGAACGTAGCAATAAAATATTTGCACCGATGATCTAGAATATACAGTGTAATTAAGAACTATTTTACCGACTGAAGATGGTTCTACCATAGAAATTAATGGAAATCAAATAAAAGCATCAACTTCGGATGGCATAATAGCTCTGAATAACAATGTATAACCAAGGGAGAAGTTATGAATTAAAAAATTGAAAATCTCGATTCTTATGCTTTCGATAATTCGCTCATGAATTAATGAATAATCAATATAATGAAATCATTAAGGACACTTCTCATGTACACTAAGTGGCAGCGACAAGGATCTAAAGAATTTATTCTTTTATTTAACTATTATACATACTTGTATTATTACCGTGACTTTTGCTTAATTATACTGCTGGGTCCTACTGGTGTAAGCTCTGCTAATGTAAATTTAATATGTTTTGAATGTTTGTACGCTATCGGTAATTATAACTGGATAAAGATTATATATATGTATATACAGATAACAGTATCCTCAAAAATTATTATAAAAGTCTGCAAGAGTCTTGAAAAAAATTAATTACTGACATTCAATTAATTGACAAAACAAATTTTAATGTGCTTGATTGACTGATAAAAAATTAATTATTTATAATAGTCCACGTATTCTGGTTCATCCTTTTTTATTTATTTTACTTTGACGTACAAATTCGAAGAATAATCTGAAGTAATTTGTGCACCAAAATATTTCGGTCGATATGATGTTACATTTTGTAAGCTGAGTAGCTGATAAGATTATCTGCCATTTCGAAGCATTAATTATTTTGATAATCAACCGAGAGACACGTAGCACTTGCACATTAACGGCTAACAGTGAAACTAAAAATAACTGTTACTTTCGCCTATTATGGAGAAGCCGCGGGCGTATTTCTATTCGAAATTCCACAAAGCTAGTAATCCTTGTTTGATGATAACGATCTATTTTTACATTTCTATTATTACAATTCGATCAATAATGGAGCGTGAAAAATATTTATTATATGAAATGAAGAATTGTCTTTAACCCTGAATAGATGAGGAAACATTTCTGTTCGCGTAGTTAAAACGTAGTTGGCGTCGTCGGTGGCGCCATCTTACCGTCCTGGGACGAAATATTAAAAATGTGTTTTTTCTGAAAGTACGTTTTATGCAATTCTGCACTGAAACGTCATTGATTAAATTGGCCTTTAGACAGTATATCCTTACACAATTATCATGGAAATTATACGTTAGTTCGGTATCTCCAATGCGCGATCGCCGCACCACCCCGCGGATGGATGACGATATAACTAACCTACGAGAAGGATACCTCAGGTGTTCCCCTTCGATTTCGTTTGTTTTTATATATGTTATTTTCCAGGAAAATTTAAGAGACACAGTTTTTTGTCTGTGGAAAAAGTTTTAGGGAGAGAAATTAACTTCCAAAGTTGGACTCCTCAAAGGCGGTTTTCCCAGTTTCGCATATTTCCAGTCGAGATATTTAAATGGGACCAATTGGAGGATAATCCTCATGATGAATAATAAAAAATGCATCTTGGTCGGTTTTGGTGGGAAGAATACACTAAAATTGACATGACTGAGCTTCTTAATTAACGCATAAAAAGATCTTTCTAATAATTAGGAATGCAAATTGAAGAACGATAGTGCCGCTTTAATGAAAAATTGGTGTCACGGGCATAGGGGGGTGATTCACCCCTTAAACGAAGTGTTTTTTAAAAACGCAAAAACATGAATCCCTTACTTTTTTATAATACGTTGAAATGCAATTGCTTTATAATAATTTGCTTGTTATAAAAATTTCGTATTTTTCAAAAATTTTAATGCATTCACCCCACCAGAACCGACCAAAATGCATTTTTCGTGCGAAAGTGCCCTCTAAGAGTTCAACTTTGGGAGTTGATTTCACCCCCTAAAACCGTTTTTCCGAAAATGAAAACCACGTATCTCTGAAATTTTTATGGAAAATAACATATTTCAAAACGAACGAAATCGGAGGGCGACACCTGAAGTACCTTCCTTGTTAGATACCCAGCCTACGGAATAAAAAAATATATTTATTATGATAGCATAATGCGTTATACAATGCGATTTTCAGGTCGTGGAAACAGACTCCTTTCGTGGGAAATCATTCTCAAAATTTATATAAATATGCAAAGATAATTAAATTATATGATAAGCATATACTTTAGTCTAGTATGACATATAACATAATGAACTAGCTTATATATATAAAGTACGAACAAATGTTTATTACTTGAAAACTTTCCCGATTTCGAAATATCTCAACTTTCCCAACAATGATTTCAAGTAACTCTCACTATGTTAGAAATACATCCGTAACAGAACCAAAAATAAAATTTCAGCCGAAACCAGAAATTCCACTGATTAGAATACTTTTGAACATCCAGGAATGTATAGTTCGTCAACTTTCTGCAATTGTAAAATTTGAGAAAGGATATGATAATTGAACCGGGACTCGAATGCGATCTTTCTAAAATAATAATTTATTAAAGAAAAACGCAGGCCTTCTTAAACTGTTTACGTTCGAAGTCCAGGATATTTCCAACAGAATATCCAAGCCAAGAAGTATTATGACTGCAAAGAGTTATAGGGGGGTAGGTGCATCGGTCCTTTCCAGCATGTGTATTTTAATCTTTTATTTGCTTTTCAATATTATTAAAATAATTTTTAGGTCGTGCTCTAACCAAATAATTTGTGTTTGTGACCCGATTACTATGCTATCTAGAGCCACATTGGTCATAAAGATTACTCACGATTCCACTAAACGTAGTCAAGGCATCCTGTTTATTTTATTAAACTTGATTATCGTGAAATGACTTGGAAGAAAAATTCATTGCTTCACAAAATGTAAAAAGAATAGATTCAACGGATGTCCTCGGACACGTAAAGCATTTTAGTGCCCGGATGCTAGCGAGCCGAAGGTTACTGGGGTCATGCAAAGTGTCAATTATATACACGCATTCGTTCCGCTGAAAAATAACGGTAACAAAACGGGACGAGGAACAAAACAAGAAACCAAACGAAAACCGAAAAGGACGTCATGAAACGTCAGTACCGACGTAGTATATAAATGAATTTGTTATTGTACTGGATGCATTTTTGGCAATGCGGTTAAAGAAAAAGAAAAAAAAACAAATTTTCTTGGTTTTCTGGGAAATTGGAATATTTATGTGGATCCCGAAATAATAAATAGTTTGGTATACCTTAGCATTACGTATTATTTGGTTTGTAAAAATAGCTAATAAATATAGGAGAATGTGTAATGAGAGTAACACGTGACATTTGAAACACTAACCGCGCGAGTCTAACGAACTTTTGACGTTGATCATACAATTGCGCACACCTGCCATTGACAATTTCTATTTACAACGATAAGCATTACCTTAAAAACTTAATTCATTGAATATTGATTTTTGAAAAACGACAAACCTCTGTGTAATTTAAGCCTAGAACGACAAACTGGGATGCACGAGGAGCATTCGGAGTATACTATAGACTATTCCGCTAATAATATTTAAATCTTGGGTCTCTGGGACGTGCGGAAAAGTAGTTGCAATCTTTATGGAAAAGCTGATATAGTAGTCATCGTTAGTTAAAATTTGAACGTTGAGTTGTTGGGGATTTATCAGACCCCAGTTCCCGTTAGAAAAATTGAAAAATGAATGAATTCTTATGGCCATGTTTATTATGTAGTTTACACATATTTAAATACTAAATTTATTCTTTTCCGTGAGAGATCTTGCGGAATACGCGTAAGTTTCAATAGAATTACATAAATTATTCATGAATGTCGTCACGATTTTGGTTGTGGTAATTCAAATTCTTAGGACGGATATAGAAAAAAAACATTTACCAATTAGTAAATTCGTTCAAGTACATGCGATGATATACGTATCGTACTGCCAGTACTATTGCAATGCGAATTTGCTTAAGAAAATATGCGTCAGAGGGGAAGCAAGATTGCATCTTCTTAAAAGAAATAAATACATGCATACTACTTGTCTTTCGGAATTAATAGCTTCGCTTACAACGATACGACGTTACATAAAATTATACGTTATACACAATTTTACGAATACGCAATTGAATTATTGACGTTCTGAATTATTTTACAAAAGAGACACGTAATTCTGACAAGATTGTACACTGGAAAGAGTGAGTCGCTATAATTCCAAGAAACGATACTTATCCAGTATGATAAATCAAACGATGATGACTCTAAAACCAAACAGGTGCCGATTTTTGAATTTTGAAATAGAATTCATTTCCTAACTAACGAACAATTGTGATTCCAATAAACAAGGAATTATACTGTATTCAATGTATTCAGTGGTCCTATTGTCTCAAAGAAAGGAGCCAGCAAACATTACCCAGGATAATCAAAGGATTAAGTGACAGTTAACCTAATCGAGACTTGTTATCGTAAACCGCGATCGTAACGTTCGACAGCCGATGTTCATTGTCAATGACATAGTAAAAGGACCAAGTCCTGGAATAAAATCAATCGTTAGACTGACCTCGAAATTGTATCTCCTCCCGATGCGTCCTTTTGTAAAGAAAATAAAAAAGTGCAACGTACTCTTCGCGTTGATTTTCTCCTTCACGCTTCACGAGAGAGCTAAACTGAATGAAAAAAGTGAAGAGAGAACAAAAAAAAGACGTTAAGTTACGATATTAATCAAAGTCCCTCGCGAACTAGTAGATACATCAATCTGCCGATCCACAGAAACATCAAGAGAAACAGACGACACATCTATTTACCTTATCAGATATCCGGCGTGCCTCACGCGTTCACTGTGACTACTTGTTCAAAGTTCGATCGATCCAAATTCCAGAGTATCACGCCACTTGTACTTGACACGCTCTGACAGTGTTGTGTGACGTATTCATGTGTACGTTCTGCTTTACTGAAGATTAACCATTGATCATTGAGAGAACAGAGAAAACATGGTGTTTAAAATATTTCAAAAGCTAATTTTGGCTCTGTCGATAAAGTAGAACCAGTTTCGTGCGCTTTTAGGAGTTCTTTCTGTGTCTAGTGGCGCCGCTTGTAATTGATATATGCACTATTACATAGAATCAAACAACGAAGTAGTTTTTAAAATCAATTTTATTTCTTTGGCATAATATAAATAGAATAGACATGCTCGTATATTCTGTGCCTCGCCGATCTGATATGTGGCATATAATCTGTATACATTTTTTCAATGGGGTAAATTCCGTTTCTCTCTCAGGCTATTTATTGGCTCCACGCAGCTAGCCCCTCATCTATAACGGATTCAAATGATTTTTTTTGCAATCGTTTGTAGGTCGTTTGTAGGTGTTTGATATTGCATCCACGACGTTTGATAGTCCATTA
>JARQTH010000639.1:270439-318532 GCA_030142595.1 Trachelus iudaicus
ATATATTTTGCACCTTTTTTCGCCCTGCTATTGACCTTGGCTATAGCACTCTTATACCTGATGTGAGCAGGTAGATCCCAACGACCCCAAAAACTCCGTTACGTGCGGTCTTTTGTATTCTACCTACAACTAGTTTGAAGCAAACAGGCGACATATATATTATGACAAAGTATTTTATGTTCTGCGTGAATGAAAAAAAAATTCAATAGTCCACGCGTAGGGATCGAACGTGCGTCGTCAGGGTGGTAGTCCGGCAATCTATCCATGAGCTGCAGCGCTACCTAAAATTTTAATTTAACGAAACTAGTACACATGATACGCCACATATATTAAATCGCTTTTTTCGGCTTATAACTCAACGTTGCGTCGTATGGCTTGAGCATCCTTCTCTCGTGATGCTATATTACATTACTGATAAATTTCATCCGAATCCGTGACCCCCAGTTGGTGTACTCCCCTTGTTAGTAAGATCAAAAAACACTGCTGCTGTGACTATTCGCTGGTCAGTGGCCGCACGTATGTAATCTGTTAGCCTCAAGATCGCCGTCTGAGTACCCATGTTCTCTCGGAAACCTACTTGGTGAGGATCCATTAAATTTCATTCGGTGAGATGCGCCATAATTTGATCATATACGCACCGCTCTAAGACCTGTGATGGGGCGCACAGTATGGAGACAGATCGATAGTCAACCTCATATTCCGGTTGGCGAACTTTCGGTATCGGGGTTGCTATAGATAGTTTCCATATCGCAGGGAACTCGCTCAACGTAAGTGAGGAATTTAGAACATACGTAATGAATTGCACGAGGTATTCCAGTAATTCCTTATAGAACCTCAGTACCTTATAGAGAGGCAACGCAAGGCATGGCGAGCAACAACGAGCTAGAACAACCTAAACTCTGCGTCATACAATTGGAAAGCCAATTTGTTTTACATGGAATTCGCTCGGACGAAGTAGAGTTAGCCTCAGTTATTAACCACCTCGATGCACAGATAATGACAAAAATGAGAATATTCTAGACGCACCTCCTACGGAGAACAAATACCAGCACATAAATGAAGCATTCATCGCTAGATGGACTTTCGTCGGTTGTGGAAGGAGTAGGACTCAATAAACTGGCAGAGGTTGCGGGTAAGGTTATGGACCGAAGAAGAGTACCACGCGTAGCTGCCATCTCCGATTCTGACAGTCACATTTCAAGTGATCTATCGGCACTGGCCAAACGGATAAATGAGCCGTCAACACGTCTAGGGTTTTCAGACAAACCTAAAAAAGGTACGACCAGTTAGACAGGCTCGGCGACGCCACCAAAACAAGACGACAAATTAAATTAGAGTATATTGACATTTATTTGATCTCAGACCTTAGAAGCATAGAAGGAATAGCGAAGAATCCATAGAAAATTTACACAAACATATAGAGCATATTCAGCCATTAACAGTTGCAATAACGGACGTTCTCAATGAAGAAGAGCCAGGGATGGGTATTTCAAAATAATCAGCAGTCAACAAGAGTCTTAACGCTCTTCTTCGGTTATTGATTGACAGAAGCAGCGCTCACGGAATTCAGTCGAAGTAGAAGCTGTAGTTATGTCAGATGGTAGAAAAATTCCAAAAATAAATTCAATAAAGGATTTCTGAAAGGTAACAATGCGAGTAAGAGAATTACAGAATTCGTCCGGCCGAGTGACGTCGCGACGTGTTGCTAAGGTTTGTCTAAGCCGAAGCTCCTCGCCGAAGAGCCGAGCAGAGAGAAAGAAAAAAGAAATGAGAAGAGACGATACGAAAATAAATACGACTCGTTAGAAGCGCAAGTGTCCAAGCGTACCTACGCAATTTTCTGATAAGTCGTATCTCATACGAAATAGAAAATGCAAAGAATCCTGAGCAGTCGATTGTACGATAGAGAGACCTCTGTAACGTATAGACGGTACAGTATACTTCGTCTGTTTATCTTGCCGTTCCTTTATACCGTGCGAATTTTCTTTTAGGAATTCAGCCAGAAAGTCAATATCTGTGATTCCCGTTCCACAGGGTTATCCAAATTAAACGCACCATTCAGACTTGCTATTTTTTGGTGCTAAATCAAAACCAGTTGTCTGACAGCTGTCAAAGCAACTGATTCAGCCGTGACGTCATCATAAGACTCTTGGACTTTTATAGATAATAGAGAACAGCGGGCAGAGATAAAGAGTAAAAGCAGAAGAGACCCAGAGTAACGATAACTAGGAGTAACGGTATAGGCGGAAGGAGAGTAGCATCTTCTCTGCTTCCAAGATTATTTCCTACCATTCAGGTGTAACATCGCGACGCCTCTCATCCCTCTTCTGGATGCAAATATTCGCTTCCATTTCCCGGTTCGTGTTTCTCTACGGGTTACACGGATTAAAGAACCTGCAGTAATAAAATAGATTTAAACTATATGTCCGTCGTGCATAGAATAACACTGTATGTTGCTGGTTGCATCGTGCGTACTTTTATGATGGCCATAAAGCAGCCTGCTTGCCATCGAATTCCCTCCTAGAGGCGCCGTGTTGCATTCCTCAAATGATTTCCCCACTTCACGTATTAGTAAAATTCGCCAACTACTCTTTTTTCATTTATTTCATTGGGCGTCTGACATTTTGTGAGAAATATCGTAAAATTGCAGCAGGTCACCGGAGGCTCCCGTACGTATACACGACGTCAAAAAAAAGTCACCATTAACGCCTGAAATTGGAAAGTAAAGTTTTCATGAAGTCGAAATGACTTCCTTGCCAATCGAAACGATAAGACGTAAGTCACGTAGCCTTCGTGTTTGTAATTTACAAATTCCAGAATAACGCGTGAACTTTGATAATTATTTTGAAAACAGGTAAAAGAAGAAACACATTCAGAGGACGACGAAGGGTAGGATGCACAAAGAGGTAGAAGCCAGAGTTATATAATATTGTTAATAATTTTGACGTGTAAAACTATTAGAAATATTTTTCATAATTATAATTGTAATATTTACGAAAAAACTGATATACTCAACAAGGCTGAGCTTTCTTTTCAGGGCATCAGCGCCTATTTCTATTATCTCTTAATTCTGTGGACGCAAAAAAATCGTCCTGTCGAAGACACCTCCCCATGTCATTCCTTATTCGATATATTCTTGTCCATTTGGCACAACGATGAATCCTGCCGATATCGTTTTGCCGTATAAAAGGTGTTCATAAACTTTCTCGATAGCCGTTACATATTGCAGGACGGCGTACTTCTATTAGGACCTCAGCGTCAGCTGCTTCCGTCGAGCAAATTACTACGAGGGTGTGCGTTGTTTTTTTTATTTCTTGAATGAAGCACAGCGGGAAGTATCGCTACGAGCAGTACCAATCTGTACTACTTCTACTAAGCCTCTCTTCTACCCTTCCAATGCTGCAATCAGGATATTGCGAACCTTTGAACCTGCTTTAAACTTTCTACCCTTGTACGTACACAGAAGCCCTTCACACACACTAAATAACGAACCGACGTAAGACGTAAGCGTAAGGAAATTAACCAATCAGAATTTAATACTGTCCGCTTGGACGGAGGAGTACTAGATTCTGATTGGTTGGTTTCCTTACGCTTACGTCTTACAGTTTCAATATTTCTTTTCGTAATCGTGTGCACTGATTAATTTCAGATCGATAGTTGAACGAATCATAAACCGATCTGCGTATTGAATATAGTGATATTACATCAAAGAATGTATACATACAGTTGAATATAAACAGGATCTGCAATTCATAATCCCATACACCTCGACAATTTCTCCTTATGCTCTAATTCAGCACTATAAATGTCCATGCATCCCGGAAGTGATTACGATTGAATTAACGGTGAGCAAATAAAAAATAAAAATTTCTTTACCTATCCGTTTGTTGCATTCCGGCCGATTAGTTTCGACTGTTTATATCGAGCTCCAGAATGCCAGAATATTTTTTCTTCACTTTTTGTTTTGAAATTTATATTATATATTTCAATTATATCTCAAAATTATATCTTTAATGGTTCTGATCACAGTCATTCGTTTGACAAAAAATCTAATAAAATGAAACATGCAGCGCTACATTCAAATGCGAAATGGATTTGTTCGACTTGATTGTATTATTCGACGTAACCATATACTATCAGCATACCGTATGTCCCATCGTAAGTAGGAAACCTGAAGTTGCCGCGATCGAAAACGAGTTAAAACTATTATTATTACTCGTCTTTTATCGCGGCAACTTCGGTTGTCCTAATTGGAGTGGGACATACGGTACTCAATTTGCAGATCGGTCTGTTCTCCTGGTCGGCTATCGATCTGAAATTAGTCGGTTCACATAAATAGTAAAAATAATATTAAAACTGTCTGGAAGGCATCAATGACGGGCAGTGTACCTATTCCATTCCTCGAAGCATCAACTTACCAACCCGATCTACCTTTCCACATCTCCAAAGTTAGCCTCCCACTTTGACTTTTGACATTTTACTTTGTACCAATCGATTGGTTGTCGTTTGGTGGTATTTGGTAGTCTCTTTAAAAGGTTTGGTAGTTTGCCGTTTACTTATAATAGCTAAAAAAACTAACTTCGAAAAATCATTTATTGAACCAATGACTACGTTTACACGACGGTCTCAAACCGATTTAGTTAATACTGATTTAAAGGAATACACTAATAACCCAGACAACATATAATGTCCAAAACTCGTTTTTAAGACGTCTTAAAGATTGGACATGTGTGTTGTCTGGAAATAGAAATTTCTACTTGCAAGGACTATTTGGGATTGTTCTATTCCTTTAGATAAGTAGTGACTAAACCGGTTTTTAGACCATCGTGTAAACGTAGTTTCCACTGTGGAGAGTTTAAATAGAGTTAACCAATTACGTATAGGAGTTGGATGTAAAATGACCAATGAGGCTGCCTAAATCTGTTTAAACTCTGTACGATGGAAACTAAGCCAATGTTTGTGCCCAACAAAACTGCACCATGGGAGCAAATACATATAATAGGCTTAGTTTGCAGCGTGCAAAGTTTAACACGTTTACGCCGGCGCATTTTTTATATACAGTATTTTGAACTAGTCTTAAAGCCACAGGTGGTACACACCGGTGTGAACGTGTTAAAGAGAGTTAACCAATCGCGCATAGGAGTTGGATGGAAAATGACCAATGAGGCTGCCTAACTCTGTTTAAACAAGCCAATGGCTTAGTTTCCGGCGTGCAGAGTTCAAACAGAGTTAACCAATCACGTATACGAGTTGAATGGAATTGATCAATGAGGCTGCTTAACCCTGTTTAAATTCTGCACGGTGGAAACTGAGCTAATGTTTGTGTCCAACAAAACTGCACTATGGGAGCAAATACACACAATAGGCTTAGTTTCCAACGTGCAGAGTGTAACACGCTCACGGCGGCGGATTTTTTATATTTATATAGTATTTTTAACTAGCTATGAGCCACCGGTTGTACACGACGGCGTGAACGTGTTGAATAGAGTTAACCAATCATGTATAGGAGTTGAATGGAAAATCACCAATGAGGCTGCTTAACTATGTTTAAACTCTGCACGGTGGAAACTAAGTCAACGTAAGGCTATGTTCTGAAATTCCAGCATGCAGCGTTGAAATTTTGGTAACCAATCAAGTTAGTCTATTCCGCTCAAATATCGTTTTTGATACGTTCAGTGCCACGCGAATTTATAAGGAAATCCCTATCAGGGTACATGCGCTACTTAGATGTGCTAGGTCAGTCACCAGTGGCTGAGGCGACTTGAACGAGAAATTCAGTGTCAGTCAACGATGACTGACGTAGCACTAAACGTGTTAACCCATTTGCATCTGTAAGCGAAATATTCTGCACATGACGATCGTCTTCTATCACCGAGCGCAGAACAATCCGCCAGCCGTCAGTTGCACGTCGCTGATGTCTGAACGCAGAAATTTAAGTAGAATCAAGATGCAAATAGGGTAATTGGTTAACTCTATTCCAACCCTATAAGGTGGAAACATATGCAGTGTTACGAGCATAGTTGTATATATCTGGTTGTATCTCATCCTCATAGGTCTGTTCTCGTTACCTACACTTTCTGCACTTTTCCAAAATTCCAAGTTCCAATCACGCGGAATATTCCGTGCGCGGTCACTGTCTTCTGTTACCAGGCGCGAAATAATCCGTTAGTCTGTGACGTGTTTCCTGATATAGGTTCTCGATGCAATTGGGTTAAGCTCTGCATGGTAGAAGCTAATGCGTCTTGCACATCAGAGGCAACAGGTAGTAAGCAGCGACTCAGCGATCAATGGGCAAAGCGTATACAGCTGTTAACGTCAGAAGTGAGACCGAAACCATTTTACCCATTGGTTGTTGCCTGGTGCTCGCTTCCCGCTGCTTTTGACGTGTAAAGCCCATAAGGTCAGTATATGTATTCGCTCCCATGGTGCAGTATTATTGGACACAAGCATTGACTTAGTTTCCACCGTGCAGAGTTCAAACAGAGTTAAGCAGCCTCATTAGTCATTTTTCATTCAATTCCTATATGTGATTGGTTAACTCTAATTAAACTCTGCATGGTGGAAACAAAGCCATTGGTTTAAGTCCCTCGTGCATTCGTGGTCATTTAAACAGGAAAGTAGTGATAGATCCGTTATGGCGAGACTTGAGGGGTGGATTAAGGAGGGGTGGGGGTGAGTCCTACAAGTTTTGCGATTGAACTTTATTCATTTCAAAAATCGAGTTGAAAATATTTCCGTACGAAAACTCAGCGACACATTTTTTCTTTTCAAAATTTAACGTCCCAATAGTTTTGCGGCTGAAAGGAGGGGTTTTGATAAGGCCCCTTATCGGCCCCCCTGAATCATATCTTTTGAAGTTTATTATCTAGATCATTCTTATTTTTTTATAATGTAAAAGATTTAAGGTTTTTAAAAATACAATTTGATAGAATCTTTATGAAGATAATTGCTAAACTTGGCTTGTTTTGCAAAAATACTTCATTTTTGTAGATTTTGCGACATTTATGTAGTGATTTTGTATAGAGCGCAGCCGAGTAACGAAACGATTTTCACATATACGGTGCACAAATATATAAGCAACTATACATGTACATAAAAATTGTCGTATTACTACACTGCGCTTTTGGAAATGAAAAAGTAAATGAATTGAATTTTGGATAATATATGATAATGTACTGATTGCCTGACTTAGCTATATTTTCTTTCGAAAATTTCAACTTAATCCCCGATCTTCATTTAATAGTTAGAGAAACGGGGGAATATCCCTCATATTATAAGAGTTCCAATCCAAAGTCGACACACCTCATTAAAAATATACAGCCTATGGATACAATATAAGCACACCGGAGTTACATCTTGGTATTGCCAGTGCAAGGTTGGAGCTTGTGTTGTTGGATGTTGTGCTCGCATAGCTTCGGTATTGTGATTCTTTAGCTATTATAGGCATTCGGAGCGTCAAAAAATAAAGTACTCCTCTCACTACGAAGATTGCATCGAAGATGCTGCAGTTGGACGGTCCGATCAAAAAGAAGAGAACTCTACGTAATATAATAATGTTTTGTGAACATTGTATAAGCTTGCTTTGTCAAAATAAAATCGACAATTATGATATTAATTAGTATATTTTGTCACTTTATTCTCATCATCTGTAAATAAAATATTTACCTTAAACACAAAAATAGAGTAAATATCGGCTGATACTATACATATATATTTGTAAATCTTAAGTGTAGTCCAATAAATACAATATTATAATTCAGGGGAGCCGATAAATGGTGTTATCGAAACCCTCCTTTCTTCGTTTCAAAATTTGAGGTGAAAATTTTTCCGTACGAAAACTAAGCGATAGTGATGAAACTATCAGCGGAAACCATATTTCGGAAAGTAAAAAGGAAAATTGAAAGACAAACGAAAAGAACGACAAAGCTGAAGTAGATCTTGCCCATCCTCATGGACTAATGGATGAGATTGTGTTTCGAAATGTAAAAACAGCTGGTGGTTTAACATTTTAGGCAAAAGATTTCATAACTAAGGCGATGCATTATCTTTTAGCAGACAGTGGTTTTATTACTTCCGTTGTGAGGAAAGTTGAAAGATAAATCCATATCGCTGCGAAAGAAGTGGTTCCGTTCCGTCGATGAGACATTCTTTGGGGAATGAAAACTTTCTGAAACCTTGGAAAAGAACAGCAACAAGTGGTTAGGATTTCAGGAGCATTCACATTTCAGCCAGACAATCTGGCGCTCCTAACCGGCCACGTGTTTCGCAGACAAGGAACTTTAACCCACAATTGTAAGGGTAGCACCTAAGTGAGATTCAGGATTGACGTTGAGATATGGGCCATAAAATAAATTAGATTTGCAAACAATTTGTAAAAATTGTCCATAGAGTGAATGAAGATAAACTTTTATCATGAGGAGTACCGCAAGATGCAATAAACATGATCCACTCAACACAGGAAAAAAAATATTGGAAAATGGTGCGCGATGTGCGTATCCGAAGATTCGAAGAAAAGGAAAGGATGACTTGGTTGCGGTACGAAGAAAGTATAAACGCACCCTGAGCATTTGATATCTTTGATTTGAATTTCTTATTCGCAATGAAAATATCTTCTGAAATAGGAACTTTGAAGATTGGGGAGTTAAATATTTCGAAGAATAAGGATAATGGAATAAAGTCGATAATTTATTATCTTTGTTTACTCTTCATAGAATTCTTCTATGTTTTAATTTAAGGCATACAGTCGTCCCAGATAAAACTACAATCCTACTATTTACTAACTCTTGTATTGCCAGTACTACTAATTCTGTGGAGAGATGATTAAATATGCAATGTGAACCAACAAGGTCCGTTACTGTGCTACGCGTGATATTCGAAATTTTACCGCTTTCAGAATCCCCTTTAATCTCATTCAGAAAACTATTACGAGCACATATCGCAGTACTATAGTGATCATCAGCGGCTGTTAGAGCGGAATCATAGAATCATATACATGATTCTAATTAAACAGGCTTTTAAAACACTGTCTCTTAAAAGTAATAACTGTTTTTCCACGATGTTATTTTTATTTCGCGATCGCCATATAATTGACACAAACAACATTACAATTTGCGAGGGGTAGCGTAGACCATTCGTTATTCTTATTTTTTTGTAACAATAATAGTATTATCTATAAAGTGAGCGACGAACTTCTTAAAGTGATCAAGAAGAAGTCGCCATTCCAATGATAGAAGCGTAACGGCATCCCCTCTACAACCAAGGAGTTGTAAAGTCGTTTGATATCCATTGTGCGTATAGATACACCTGATCTTCAGGATGTTTATTACGACGCGACACTGATACCTCACGGGTATTTACTTCTGGATCTGAAACAGGCCACACTTGAAAATTGTCGAGTGCGAACGTCTTAATTTCCAAAGGATCCAGTGCACATTGCTTACGTTCCTAATGAGCACAAAACAAGCGGTATTCATCGTCGTTAAACTATTAGTCTGGGATACGCTGCAAAAAAAAAACACATCCACAGACTGCAGGCTCTGTTTAAATTAACACCTGAACATCGACGCGCTGTACTCAAAGTAGCAGATATAAAATTAGTTCGTGTTATTTGTGGATGCTACTACATGATGGCGCACCACTTACTTCAGAAGAGAAAAAACTTTTGGCTAAACATAAAAAAATTCTTCGTAAACTGGCATATAACAAGGGTACCTGGAACGGCAAGAAGAAACTACTCATTCAAAAAGGATCAGGTCTCTTGCCTTTATTGTTAGGACTATCATTATCGATTCTTGCTTCAAAAATATTTGGAGTAAATAATTGAAAGATGTAACATGCTAAGAAGATGGTTTTAATCTCACATGAAACTGTGGGATTTTAACTTATACAATGCAGTCAGTGCTTATGAAAATATGACGAGTGAATTTTCAACTCGTGATTCGCGTGCTAAATTTAACGTTGGTGATATCGTGAGTTTCTAAAGAAAAAGGAATTTTCGATAAAGAATATAAAAGCAACTGGACTGACGAAATATTCAAAGTGGTGTTTCCAGCGACCAGAGTTCTCTCACCTCTTAATAGACAATCCGCTACAGTTATGAATAAAGATTCTCATAGCAAGCCCGGCACTCACTGGGTAGCATTTTATATCGGTCAACCGAGAGAACGTGAATACTTTAATAGTTACGGGCTTGAAACTTTCGTGAGACATCATCAGCTGGCTATAAAAAGGAATTCAAGAAGAATTACATGAAATCAAAAACCTTTGCAGTCTCTCGAGTCGCAAGTTTGCGAACAGTACTGTCTAATGCTTTTGTATTACAAGTCCCGCGGATACACAATGCAGCAGTTTCAAGACTTTTTTTAACAAATTATAATAAGAACGATAATACAGTTAAAAAATTCTACCGGAGAATTAAGAAGCCCGCTAATAAAGCTCATCATTGTATTCAAAGCTGTCGATCTTACTTATAATATGATTTTATAATAAATATACATATATTATGTCCCCAAATTATTACTATTGTTATTATTATCTAGATCCTGCATTCCCACCTTAGGTTTAAAGAGGTTAATTTTGTGAAGGATGAGTAAAAGAGGGATACATTATTAAAGTATAAAACATGTTTTTATTATTATTATATAAATTATTCTTATTACTACTACCATTACTAGACCTACATAGGAATATTTTTGATCACCTCTTCAATGTTTAATAAATTTTCTAATGCCTCTGTACCTCTGGAGACATTAAAAGCAAACCGCCCTCAGATTGCGTATCGATAGCCGTAGTAGTAGTAGTAGCGTTAGAATTCATAAGCGGTTCCTCCATAAGGGGTAATGGTGATGAAGCAGGCTCCATTTTTATCTTTACCTCGGCATCGTCGAAGATGGTAATTACAGGCGGTTGAGAAAGCTTTTCCTGCAGAAACGTAAGCTGCGCACACACAGCGTTCAGCTGCTGACGCATAATGGCTATTTCGCTCTGACATTACCATAGTCTAAAATTACATAAATTTCCAACGTACCGTATGGTACTGAATCATAGTTATCCACTAATCGTCGCTTCACAAGATTACTCTTAAAGTTTCTGTCTCGTTTTGTGGAACGACATCATGCATTGGGGTTCGTCTTATGGATTCATAAGAAAGAACCACCTCTTCATCTCCTTCGAGCGAAATACCAGTAGTTGCAAAAAATTTTAATGTGTCAAAGTTGATGCTTTTCGTACTTGCATAGTTAAGACTAATATCCTTAACTTTACAAATATAATTGGTAACACCTTTAGGGGTTTCAACTTTGTACGCACAACACTTGGGACCACACGATGCAAACTCTTTTATATAGCTACCATCTCCGTAACCTTCTAATTCGTCGGTTAAATCGCCTAAATTCGTCCCTGTTTTTAAATCTTTAGAATCAGGAGCGTCCGACCGAAGGAAAATGATACTATCCGTATACAATATACAAGCATTGTTTATCAATCTTTTCAAGGAGAGCATACAGCCGTAGTCTAACCTGAGCTGCTGTGGACGCAGCAATCGCAACGTTCGTAATTCTCGAGGGCTTGATAGTATCATCTGCGTTACACCAGTTAACATATATCACATCATCGCTTACCGGCAGTACATTAATTGTAAGTATCTCCTTTTTATTATCACTAACTGTCTCGAGGAATGTCTGACCATCGGTTACAATCGTTGCTTTTGGTTCATTCTCACGCTGACCAAATTTCCCCCAGAATGAATTTAGACATAATAATAACGGCTCGCAATCCTGAGTTTTTCCCTACGCTATCACGGTCAAGTATGATTTCTTCAGAATTCTGTAATCATCTGGATACTTCTGTTTGCTCTCCTCATCGATGCACGCTACAGGCCAACCCGAAGATTCCTGTTTTACCTTTAAGAATGTATCAATATAATTATTATGATCGCCTGTGGCCGGTTTACACTCGTCATCTATACATATACACTACAGGATGTCCCACGGGGAACTTGTCGTATTCATTTACACTGGGATAGAGCGAGGTAACATCGAGGTATCGAATCTGTTCTCCCTCGTTGACCTTACACTACGTTCGAGTGTTACCCGTGCGACCCCCGTAGAACGCGTGCCACGGAGCGAGGCGACTCTTTTTTAAAACTGGTTACGACGCGTGTTCGACAAAGGCCCGTACTCATACCTCTCTTTTAGCGTTAAGAGACGTCTATTAGTATCTCCTATCCTTTGTGTTTACAAAAGATAACATAGGATAGGAGATACTAATAGACGTCTCTTAACGCTAAAAGAGAGGTATGATTACGGGCCAAAGTCTTTACACTTGTTATCCGTGGCTCGTAGATGACGGTATTCATGTTCCCAGATTTCTTCTAAATGATAACCTGATTTTCTAATGCGTGATGACTTTATCATTAGCGTTCATTCAGCGTTAACCACACATCATTAATAAGATTTGCTTTATCCCGATCGCTAGGATTGCATTTGGGAGAATCGTGAAACCAACAGCCGTGAAATTGAAATACTATTTTTCTACTATCTGTTTCATAATATCCATCTACCTTCAAGCCACCGGGTATAATACCTTTTTGGAACCACGATCTGCGATCAAATCCAAATCCTCTGTAGCCACTCTTGGGGATAATGCCGATACTGTCTTGTTTTAAAAAGTTAGTTCTATAAACAACACTACATGCGGATGCGATAGTTACAGCTTTCGCAAACGAGCAGATTTCAATGATCTTCATAAACATCTTACGAAAAGATAAAAAACCCTGTCTCAAAAGATTCACATCCGAAATACAATATTAAAGCGTTCGTAGCATCTGTGCTTAAGGGGAAGATTTTTCTTTTTCGGGTGATAACAATCGTTTTTTTTAATGGTACTTTATTCTTTAGGGTTTTAAGAATATGTGTAATAAATTATAAAACGAAATTCGTAGAATTGGCCAAGTTATAAATTATTAACCGACTCGACGCGCAGATAAAAATTTGGAACACACCGTGGCTGCTTGGGGAATGCGTCGCTTCGCGCTTAGCATAGCGTGAATAGACGAATATAATTAACAAAAAATTTTGAATTTTATCAAGGACCAGCCCTAACGATAGTGTCCGTTATAACGGAGGGCCATCATCAAAAACTCCAGTACTGTCTTGCTGAGTATTATATGTAATTCTGCCTTGAACATACGCGTATACGGAAGAGCCATGGATAGGATATATTCCAGAGAAAGTCATGATTGATATTCCGCAATACTTACAATTCTCTGTTGCTTCGCATATAGATTTTGACTTGGCATATCAGTTTCGTTTGAGATGATTAGCAAGACAATCGGTACCATGAAACGTACGCTGACATTTCTGACATTTCAAACATCCCCCAAGTCCCGCCATAACGGATCTATTACTACTCAGGGTAAAGCAGCCTCATTAGTCATTTTCCATCCAATTCCTATATGTGATTAGTTAATTCTATTTGGCTCGATAAATGATTGTTGGAATTTAGTTTTGTAGATATAATAAGAAAATGGCAAACTACCCAACCTTTTAAAAAGACTACCAAATATCAACAAACGATCGCCAATCGATTGGTATAAAGAAAAACGACCAAAGTCAGAGTGGGGGGCTAACTTTGCGGAGATCCTTTCTACCTACTCACTTTAGTTACTCCCCCCCCCCTCAACACCCCGTTCGCGGAAAGGACGATCAAAAATCCTATTAAGGGATGGGGATCGCAGACACCTGGCGCAAGCTCCTCTCAAAAGAAAGTTCAATGTAGAATACCAACCCCTATCCCTTCAAGGATCTTGGACTCTTGAATGCATGGCAAATATTTGTTACCTTGTTGATAGCTTCTCGACGCCTTACATCAGGTGCCCCAGACGAAATGGTTATCCAGACGTCTCGACCGTCCTGAAAGACGTTTGTCGAAACTTTAATAGGGGATTCACGAAGGAAACAAAGTCGATCGACACCCACATACACATGTTTTGGTTGATACCTGTCTCGTACCAGGGGTGTTAGTTGAAGTTTGCCAGTTTTACTCATAAATGTCGCTAGAGATATGTATACATTTCTATGATTTGGCATCTATGTCATATTTTCCTATGGACAATAACCTTCAAAAATACACAATTACATTCTGCCAAATAATAACATCATAGTTGTTTACCTCAGTGAATATGTCGAGTTTCGTTCCAAGTAAATCGCATTTGCGGCATTCGTTGCTTTTCTTATTTCATCAAAAGAAAAAAGCAGTTGAAGCTCATCGATTGCTGGTAGAAACTTATGGTGAACATGCTCCAGTGATTAGAACATGTGAGACATGGTTTCGTCAATTTAAAAGTGGAGATTTCGATTTAACAGACAATGAACATCCTGGTGCAGCGAAAAAGTTCGAAGACGAGGAATTGCAGGCGTTATTGGATGAAGACCCAACCCAATCGCAACAACAATTGGCACAAACACTAAATGTGACCAGAGGAGCAATTTGCCAACGTTTAAAAGCCATGGAAAAAATCCAAAAGTATGGAAAATGGGTACAACACCAACTGAACGATAGACAAATGGAAAATCGAAAAACCATTTGTGAAATGCTGCTTCAACGGTTCGAAAGGAAATGTTTTCTGCATCGAATTGTCACGGGGGACCAAAAATGGATTTATTTCCAGAACCCGAAGCGGAAAAAATCATGGCTTTCACCTGGTGAGGTCGGCCCATCGACTCCAAGGTCAAATCGCTTTGACCGTACATTTCTCTGGAACATAGAAATCTTTATTTTCTTCAAGGCAACTTTATGCTTTCGTCTGGACACTTCTGAGAAATAATATTACTTTGTCGCACTCTTTGGGAGGTACCTCTATATTCTGAGAATACCTACCTCTGTATAAAGGGAAGATACGCCCCAGCTAAGAATAGTCGAATTCCTGATACACCCATTCCTTCTGTTTCTGTCTAGACTATCCACCCCTTACCAAGTTGTTATTCGACATCGGCTGGGTGAAGTCAGCCATAGTCATTGAAATAGTATATTAGTAGCCAGTGTGTGCTTTCTTGTTCCTCCTGAAGATTCAATCTGGAACGACGATGCTCAGGGTTGAGACGAGTTCTTAATCTGAACGTCGACGAGCTTCCCTTATCGAATGGCTTTAGGCGGAGGGAGCCACACCAGGAAAGAATTTTGGGAAAGGAACAATGAATAGTGGGAGCCAACGAGGATGGAATTTATTTATTTTTTTTCCTTCCTCATAGAGAAAGCTATGTGACGGTGGAATATTTGCCTGTGGAGATTTTCATGTCACTATGTTCAAAATCTACCAAAACTGAGAAAATGTCCGGATGTATGTGTGTCTGTGTGTGTCTAATAGCCTCTCAAAATTCAAACGGGTGTAACTCGAGAACGGTTTTAGCTACAGCTCCCAAATTTTGCAAGCGTGGGCAGCTCTATAATCCCTTCGTTGAATATAATATTGTCGTCATCATTTAAGCTGCGGCTCAGATTTAATGTCATTTTCAAATTCCCAAAAAAAGGACGTTATTACTCTAGCAACCGCAAATTTTGTGATAATCGTCTAAATAGTTCTTGGCGAAGAAATTTGTATCCATGGTTGGTTGGTATTGCATTTGGCTCGAATCCATCGAGAAGTTTTGATTTTATATATTGAATTTTTTGAAAAATTAAATTTATCAATATAACTCCCGGCAATTTTGCCCGATTGAGTTTCAATTTTCTAAAAGTATAGAACATCATTTAGCCGGGACTCACGTTAAACAAGTCGCAAGTTGAACCTTGTAGTTTGCTTCCTCCGAATCGTAAGTAGTGTACGAAATACCTATATGAGGAAGTAAAGAATTCAAATTTTGCAATTTGCTTCCTCTGAATCGCCGGTAGTAGATGAAGATTCATCTATGAGGAAGCCAACGATTAACAAAAAATGAAAATGCTTCCTCATATAGGGACTTCGTAGACTATTTACGATTCGAAGGATGCAAATTGCGAGTTGAAACTTGCAGCTTGTTTATTTTTTTTCTTGATATCATCGCTGCCCTCAACCCGGAAGTTATACACGATGCGAATAATAATCTGTTTGATCTCACTAATTAGAGAGTTGTCCCTACCTTTTTCTTTTTACCTCATTTAGGGTGTACGAGAGATAGGAATTGTTAACTTTTCTCTTGTGGACAAAACACTATCGAAGATATACAGTGATCGCAAGAAGTATTCGTACACACTGCGATTTCTAAAGAAATCTATTTTTCGGACTGTTACGATAAATTTGGCAAGAAACAAGTAACAACATAGTATTCTTTAGTGATGTATTTATTAATATTTATGAAAAAAAAAATTTATGTTAACGGAAATTTGAAAAAAGAAAATGAAACTGCTAAAAACAGACGCAAAACGTATTCGTACAGCTCCGGTGTTTTCGGGAAAACTCGGTACGTTTGTAAACATAGCGCTTCAAAGACCAAAGAAGGACACTGGTACATGTTACAGACATTTCAGTTCTGACGCAGTATTCTTTGGATGCAGTCGAATCTAATATTTAGTGACACACATTGAGAATGGGCCGAAAAAGTAAAGAAACGACGGAAGTGGAAAGAAAAATTATAATTAATTTGCACAATCAGTGTAAATCTTTATCTGAAATATCCAAAGTAGTTCATAGATCGCGGTCGATAGTGCAAACTATAATCGACAGAGTTTCTGAAAGCAAAACATATAAAAACAAGCCTCGGGGCGGTCGTCCAACGATACTCAATGAATACGATCGACGCTCTATAATACGAAAAATAAAACAAAACCCCAGACTCAATGCACCAAAATTGTCAACAGAGATTGAACGTGAAGTTGGCAAACATGTGTCAGCAAGTACAATTCGAAATATTTTGAAAAAAGCTGATTTTCACAGTAGAGTTGGGCGAAGAAAATGTTACGTTAGTGAAGCTAATAAAAAAAAAAAAACTAGAATTCGCTAAAAATTATAAAAATATGGGTACAGATTTCTGGAATCGCGTAATATTTACAGACGAAAGTAAATTTAATATTTTTAGATCGGATGGCAGATGTAAAGTATGGAGAAAAAAAATACAGAGACGAGGACAGAGAATTTGTTTCTCACTGTGAAGCATGGTGGTGGATCCGTAGTAGTTTGGGGTTGTATGAGTGTAGCTGGTGTCGGAAAATTACATTTTATCGATGGTATCATGCACCAAAAAGTTTATATTAGCATATTAAAAGAACATCTTCTGATTAGTGCTGAGAAAATGGGAATCAAAGATAATTTTATTTTTATGCAGGACAATGATCCCAAACATACTGCTCTCGATACCAAACTGTGGATCTTATACAACCCACCAAAATATATGGTAACTCCTCCTCAATCTCCTGATATGAAATCCATTGAGCATCTGTGGGATATTCTTGATAAAAAAATACGTACGCATAGAATTAGGAATAAAAACGATTTAAAAATGGCTCTTCAAGAAGAATGGCAAAATATTACCTCTTCCATTACTTGTAACCTCATAAATTCAATGGATAGGAGAATTCCGGCCATCCGAAAAAGCAAAGGCTATCCCACAAAGTATTAATTTAATTTAGTATTTACTTTTTCCCGAAAACACCGAAGCTGTACGAATACTTTTTGCGCCTGTTTTTAGCAGTTTCATTTTCTTTTTTCAAATTTCCGTTAATATAACAAATTTTTCTTTCCATTAATATTAATAAATACATCACTAAAGAATACTATGTTGTTGCTTATTTCTTGCCAAACTTATCGTAACAGTCCGAAAAAATAGATTTCTTTAGAAATCGCAGGGTGTACGAATTCTTCTTGCGCTCACTGTAGACTTTATTGTTCCGGGAATTAAGATAGCCCCTGATGCTTAACGGGGTTTCAAAGAAATTCCGAACAACCCTTGTATGAAAATTTCTAGTAACACGCGCAAGTTTCTTTGCCATCCACTGCGTTTCTTAACGTAGGATATTCTATAGGTATTATGAGGTGAATTTTTCGAATCCATGTCACAAATGACCGGTATTCTTAGGGAACGTACCAAGTCAAAGTAAAACGCTCCAACTGTCAGTCCTCGGTTAAGGCGCATAGATTCCTTAGTAAACCAGCCTATCGTCCGTCTTACAATTGAGATGATGGAAATGATAACGTACTAAGCGCTCGAAATGCCGTTAAACCATTGTCCATCCGAGACAATTGATGGTAAAAAAAAAGATGATCTAAACGCGAAATAAAAAATACTTACGTATTTGTCATCATTAGGCCGACAAATTTTCCGAATGAAATTTTTAGATCCGACCATTACTTTTCTAAAAAAAAATTAAAAACTGAAAAATTTTTTTTATTGAAAATCAATGTTTCATAAAACATAACTCGCGATTACTCGAAACCTGGTAGCCGAAAACATTTGAAATTTTGAGAACATGTTCTCAAAACACAAGCGATGACTACAAGCAGCGCTAATTAATGAGAAAAATAATTTGTTAATAAGTGTTCAATAAAAAATCAATGTCGCGCGAAAACCACGTTCCGTGAACTTCGACCAGCGGGCCGGTCATCGAAAAAATCTTGTCTGATGAAACTTATTGCTCTTGGATTGTTCATTAAGCTTTGAAAAAGTTTTCCTGCAAATTTGAGCAAAATCAGACTAAAATTGTGGAAATGCCAACGGGTTGAAGTGAAAACGATTTGACGCGCGACACGTATGGTGAGATCGCGCGAGAGTTAGGTGATGCGTCTTTGCCCGAATAGAACCGAACATCAACACTCTGCGTTTTGTTGATGATAATCGTATAATCATATAACCACATAATCCAGAAATAACACTATTATACCACACATTAACAATATTAAACACTATCATATTTTGTTAATGCCAAACAATGAAGATATAAATAAAAGGATAAGCCTGAATCTTCTCGGATAACATTCAAGGAGATTCAAATTACGGAGTACGACTTGGTATATTGATTATTGGAAAAAGGTTGATTTTCAATCGATATGTTAGGAATTTTAAAGAAGGAAAGTCACATTGACCAATCAGAAGTAGTTTTGCTGCTATAAAAAGGGAGTCAGAAGTCATATTCGAGGATGTGGATTAAAGAGATTAAGAGAACAACATCAGAGTTGTCGTGCGTGTAGATCAAAGTTCCAATTAAAATCGGGAGTGAAGTCAAAACTGACATTAGATATACCAAGTACTTCTAAAACTTATCCAAGTTACCGAAATCAGAGTATTCACAATTTACTCGAAACCTTCCTGGATAGAACTGAAGCCGTTGTATAGGGCCTCTATCCATCCTTACTATTTCCAAAAAGGTAGAACTGAAGCCGAATTTAGGGCCTCTACCTTATCCTACCAAATCATTAATATAAATCGAAACATCGATCAACATCTCATACATCATCAGGACTTGGATAAGACTGGTCATTCACCCCAACAATCTAATAATTGAGATTCAATCGCATATCAAAGGAAATTCAAATATACTAGGAATAGGAGAATCGAGTAAGAACAGACTTATGCCTATCGAAGTGGTAGGAAAGTTCAATTATGTAAATTATTCAGACAATTAGATAAACCATACACTCAAAAACAAACAAAGCCAACGAACCAGAAGGATCTAGGCGCGACAAAGTATAAGATTCACGAACAAAACAATTCTATTCAATACTTACCGTGGAAATTGATTCCCATAGAGTTCTCAAAACTACCAAAAGATCTACCTACTGAGGAATCACTTAAAAATAAAATACTTCCTGATCCACGAAGACATATTTTGAGAGATTGTCACAACTTCAAATCATAAAACTCGATAGGCCTGGTTCTAACACGTGGACATGCTGATAAAGTAGACCGAATCAACGAATCATCCCTTTTATTACAAATTCCATTTACGTCACTTAATTTTCCGGATTCAGCGATCGTAACAGTATATATGCTTTACTTTCATCTATAAATGACGTAAGACGGTAGTTTCTTTGTACACCACTTTCTTAATCCATAATGTGTGTTTTAACTACCTTATCTTGAGGCTCTCATGCCACTAAATCACAATATACATAAATGGAATGATCTCAAGATAAAGAATTATTTAATTTACTCAGGTATTCGACAATATTTTCAGCGATAATTCATTCAAGAGATTTTTTATTTTTTTAATGATAGCGCTGTGTAATTGACTTAATCATGAACAAAAAATAGAATTTAATAAAAAAAATACTTTTCTATTTAAGCAGATATTTTTAATGAGTTTTACATATCGTGAATCTATCGTAGAAATGAAATAGACACGGTAACTTTAGTTAGTATAATACTCGCTGAATAACTGCATTGAGATTAAAGTATTTTTATGTCAACTGAATAATTTATTTAAGAATAATTGAGATGAGTATAAAAGATGAGTATAAAATATTTCTTTGCAAAACTATGGAACATTTCCCATTTTAATAAATATTTCATACAAATGTGTCACTTCAAAACTCTGAGTTTTAGGACAAAATTTTACGAACTGTATATTTTTATCCGAGAATTTTAACACTATTCTCTGCATTGTTCCAAGACTTGCTTTGTATTGTAAAAATATTATTGCAAGTGCATAACGCAGAATTATTTGAACTGTAGTGCCATGTATTGTACCCGATTCTTGATTGTTCTTAGATTATCGTTGCTAAGAACTACGACGGCAACAACTTTTTATAACTAGCCTTTTCCTTAGTTGCTTGTCCACGTTGTCCAATAAAAGATATCTCATCTTTATTCATTCATACCAAATACTTTTCTCAAAAGGTTATGGGCCCAAAATGCCCTAGTATGGAAACGCATGTATAATGTCATGAAATGAAATTGTAATTCGTGTGTGAATTGTCGGAATTCTGTAAATCAAAATGAGTTCGTCGGGTCTAGCCAGAATCGAGATCCTCAGTAAGGACAACTTCAATACATGAAAGATGCAGATGGAAGCGATGCCTCGTGAAACACGACGCATGGGATTTCGTGATCAGGAATAAAGTGAAAACGGAAGTCGCTGCTGGAGACAATGCATCCGCTGCGGCCGTAAAAACATGGGAAATCGGCGATACTAAAGCGAAATCCGATATTATACTCTCAATAAATCCTTCGGAATCTAAACAAGTCAAAAGGTGTGACGTAACGCGCAAAGTGTGGTTGAAGCTGGCGAGCATATATCAATCTTGATGACCGGCTCGGAAGGCTACACTTTTGAAGCAGCTCATCTTGCAACACATACAAGATCACGACGACATGCTCGATTATATACGTAAATTCTTTAACGCGGTCGACAAATTAAACAAGATGAAAGTCGACTTTAATCCCCATCTTCTGACAATTCTGCTTTTGTATAGTTTAGCAAGTAGTTTTCAAAATCATCGAGGAAGCAGATTCTCGAAGAAATGATTCCCGAGGCACGGTGAAAAATACTATGGCCGCGAAAGGACGCTGGAAGGCGAATAAAAATAAGCCACGTAAGAGTGGATCACTCGATGATAAGCAATTCAAATTCAAGTGTCATTGATCCAAGAAAATTGGTCGTAAAGCTAAAAATTGTACATCGAAAGGCAAAAATGAGCGATCGTACGCGAGAGCAGCCGAAAATGTTGTGCTATGTACGAGCGAAAATTTCTCGGATACGGAAGTAGCGTTTCGAACGAAAAACGAGAATCACGGGGATATTTGGTGGCTAGACAGTGACTCAATGTCTCACCTATGTAAAACAATGGAAAAATCCATTGAAATTACAAAAAAGTCGGAGAATAAAAGCGAGTTGTTAGATCTCGTACATACCGATCTGCGCGGTCCAATGAGAACTGAATCTACTGGAAACGCCAAATACTTCATCACGTTCATCGATGACAATTCACGATAGTGTAAGGTGAGATTTTTGAAAAATTAAAATGAAACTTCAAAGGTTCTCAAGGAATACAAAGCCATGGCAGAAAATCATAAGGAACGAAAACTAAAATGTCTTTAATCGGATAATGGTACGGAATACTTATACAGCTATGCCGAGGAATTCCTTGAAAAATAGAATTTTACGAAGACCCACTATTCCCTAGAATCCGGAGCCAAATGGCGTCGCAGAGCGAAAGAATAAGACTCTTTTTGAGATGACAAGATGCCTTCTTTTTCAATCGAATCTACCAGCGTCATTTTGAGCAAAAGTCATTTAGGGTATAGATGCCCGTACGGATCTCTCTTAGGATAAGGAAATAATCATTGCAACCAATGCAATCCCAATCACGTATTTACAATTATATATACATTGAGACGTTTCGTGATTTTGGAGACTTAGTAATCACAAAATTTTTTGTAAGGTTTGTGCAGTGGGTAAGCGACTTGTGAAGGAATTAGATACTTGAGTTTTAAAATAAAACAATTGTGCTACATTGTCCTATAGATTTCACTCTAAGATGTCCTTAATAATCTATTCCACTCTCTCACACATATACGCACTCTTATAATTGTTTCTCTAGTACTATTATCGTACCGTAGGCGATAAGAAGTGTATTTATTTACTTATTCTCTCTTCTAATCTCTCGGAATGGGAAAGAGGTAGCTGGCACCACAATAAAGCAGATTGCACAATGCGTCCGATAGGGGTGGGCCAGCTGATGATGAGGATGATAATGATTTTGTATCCACAGATGATCACAATGAACCCCGTTTGCTGAATCTCTTATCTTAAGGATTGATTAGACTCAGACAGCTACTAATCACAATGATATTGGGAGTTGAGTATTTTCAAGGTGGTTAGCTTTATGGTGGATCTGCAATCCTGACGGTTCTATTACGATAAATTAACTGCAGGAGAATGCAAAGGTAATTGGGATGCCCTTCCTGACACTAGGGGGTATCACAATGATTCCTTAGGCCTGGAAAGAGCTATATGACGCTCAGACAGCTACTAATCACAATGATATTGGGAGCTGAGCTTTTTATGGAGTCTGGTTGGATGGTTTTGGTCGATTTCTGACAGCTGCAGCATGATGCTTTTAATGCAGAAGATCTGCATGGATGACAGATTTCCTGATACAGGGCGGAGACACAATGCTTTCCAAGATCAAGAATTACCAAGGATGAATTCCCATAGATTGCAGTACGATACTGTTCACTGGTTCGCTCTGGAATGGAGGATCGATTTTCTACTAGCTTTTTGACCATTCTACTTTCAAAATCTTCACTTGCTTCTTGTCGCCTTGTGGTGTACACGAGTCTGAGTGACTAGTCTAGAGTTATCTCCTATCGAGAAAGCCGCTGTTTATATCCCCGATAGGAATACCGTTAATTCAAGTGGGGATAACGATTTTTATCCTCCCGAGTGCACTATGCACTTTTATGTGGGGTGCTTGACGTATCCATTATCGAGATTGGATGATTGGGAAGAAAAAAAGGATAGAGTTTACGTTCAGAGTTAACAGCTGAGTGACAGAGAGTAACGCTATTAGAGGCTAGAGACAATTGTGTAAGTCAAATAGATTCGCCAAACATCAACAACTAAGGCTTACCTTTTTTTGAAATACTTTTCGAGCATTTGCGAGGTAGTCGTGTGGATATTCCGTTGCCTAAATTTTCTGATCATGGTATGTCAAATCCACAACAATTTTTACGCGAGCTTGAAAAGTAGTAGTTTAGCTATGAGAATTCTGGATACAGATTCGTGCACCGACCTTTATCGACACTCTAGAAGCTTCGAAGGTGGGTGTCCGTGCTAAGTTGACAACGTGTGGAGAAAACCCCTCGATTTCAAGAATTTTTCGAGAACCTTCTAGAACGTTCTAGAACCTTCTAGAAGCTTCAATGGTCCGTGTCCGTGCTAAGGCAGGAAGGATCGCTCCTGGAGCCGGCGGTCCTCTCGCGCGACGTTTTGAGACAGTCCCTTGCCCCTACCCCCACGGGAAGCCTTCCAGAAGCTTCGACGGGCCCCGTGCACGTTCGTACAGGCTTCGGACAGCCCGCTTGACCTCGAACGTTATCTCGTGGAATTGCACATCGTCGATGCAGTCCTGCAGGAAGTTTTCAGAACTTTTCTCCCTAACCTTGAAACTTAGTGCGTAGCATGGGTGAATCAAAGAGAGAGAGAGAGAGAGAGAGAGAGGGGGGGGGAGAGGGGGCAGAGAGAGAGGGGGGAGAGGGGGGCAGAGAGAGAGAGAGAGAGAGAGAGAGAGAGAGGCGAGCGGCATCCCCTTTGAGCGCAAGAGCGGTTTCAGGAAAAACGATACCCTCCCCCCATGCAGGTTTCGGAAGGCAGGCGGCTCGACCTTGAACGTCATCTCGCAGTGGTCGTGCGTTAGCCTCCTTATCCCACTGAGAAGCTTCGCGAATTTCCCATCCCCCAGCCTCGTGCAGGTTCGACAACACCGACGAGTCTATGTATCGGTATTTCGAATGCGCAATACCGAACGTTATCTCGCAGACTTGAGAATGCAGTTCCTCATACCATCCGAGGTGTCAAGTTACGCGTGACGCGACTTCGTCGTCGTCGTTGTCGGAGGGTCAAGGAATATTCCGGAAGATGTATGGACCTTGCCATTCATTTTGAATATTCTAGAAAATGCGTTCTCGATTTCGCAATTCAGGTGGGTGCCTTATCGCACGAACTGATGCAAAACAATTCCAGGAAAACCTTGAAACCTTCGTATAAAAGGCCCTTCGATGATGCGCAGCGATCATTGTTCGTTAAACCTTCAAGTGCGTTACTGCAGTCGGTGAAAAATAAGCGGCTCTGCTCCATTTCGAGGTGAAACGAAGAGAGACATTAACAATCTCGTGAAAAGTTTGAAGATCAACTGAGAAAAATGGACTGCTCTATGGACAACGTGATTGAAAGAGAAAAATTGCAGGCTCGGAGAAATTGTTGTCGGTTCCAATCACTCTGCGCCCATAAATCTGTTGTTCGCTTTGACATATCTGTTTGAGCATTGAGATACATGATGCAACCCTTTCTCAGATGTACTAGCTGAATTAAAAAAGAAAGAGTTGAAAAGAGCTGTTACACTAGTTAACACATTTAAATATAAGTAAAAAAAATGTAAGTCTTACAGTCAAGGGAAGTCAAAGCTGTCCCTCTAAATAAAATATTCGTAGTATACTGCTGTCGCGATGGGAGTGTCAAACATTTGATATCCCCACTCTCATTTTCCTGAGTTATCGTTTCATTAAGAGAGTTATCGATGCTGAATAATTTTGGTCCATCCTAGATATCGATAAAATTTTCTTAATGTAATTTTTATTGAAAGGAAAGGTACTCAAATATACAAGCAATATTTACCTGAGAAATGTAAAGCTTCACCGGTAGATCAACATTATTTTTATTTTCCACTGTAACCGGCAGAGGCTTCTGCGAATATTCTGCGACCAATTGAAACTTGAGTACCTTATTTCCAGAGTGCGTTAACACAGTTAAGTATGGTTCTTCTGGTACAAAACACATTGTATGTCTCATGGACCAATTGGAGTGCGTCACCACATCCGATATTCGTAGATACATTGGCACAGTAAGTGATTTATCCATTCCATTTCACTTTCACCTAAACATAATTCAACCAATTAGGAATATCTTCTCTCTTGTAGTTGATATAATGGAAAAAATAAGCGGTATACCTTAACAGTTCTACATGCATTCGGTTCAATTAATATTTTTTCTGACGGTAAGCGTAATTCTATTTTATCTTTTACCCCGTCAGTTTCATTCAAACTAAAAGCACACATTATCCATCTATCCCCTTTATTCGATAATTCAAGCTCCGTTTCTCCCGGTACTCCAACAATGCAGCTGCACAATTCTATATTCTTGACAGTGACAGCATCTTCTAAAAATATCAGTACAAGTGTAAGATTATCTACAGAGCTGAAAATATAGATTTCAAGATAAAAAGTAAAACTTTACTACTGGATTTGGCTGGACTTTTTATTTAAATTTAAATTACTGTCATTAAAATATCCCATGTTGTGACTTAAGTGAACATATTACTCGCGCACCTGATATAGCTTCCGGAAATTGAGATGTACCATGAGAATTATAATCAAGATGAGAAGAAAATGAGATTTTCGTAAGTGGAACTTCCTGTAGATTAATGTCATCACCGATCACTGTGTTATCCAGTGAAAAACTTTCAGGCTCATTAAATGACGGTGAGTTCTTTTCTAACTTCTCATTTTGAATAGTCTTGAATACTTCGGCTTTATTGAGTTTGTTCTCCGAACATTTGTTATTTTTCTTTTTAACCATCAGCAATTCATCCACTAGTCGTCTAGGCGTCGCATCGTCTATGTCATTCAGTACTTGGGCAATTGTACTCAAACTCAATAGACTATGTTTCTTTTGAGCTTCGCTAATATTTAACATAGGCTTTGGACTATCGTCAGACTTATACACGGAGGATGCTGAAATAAATCTTTGAGTAAACAAACAAATACTAAAAAAAAACAAGTAACTGTAATTAATAAAATTGTATACTCTCTGTCTGTAGAGTCACGTCGACGAGAGGAATTCTGTTACCCAGACTCTTTGGACTAGTAATAGTTCCTCAAAAATTTGGTCTTTCTATAGATTCTACTTCTGATGAAAGTTGACCCATTTTCTCAGATTTCCTTTTAAAGTATTTACCTATGGATACCTTACGCCCTGAACAAGATCTGTATAATATACAAAATACAGTATGTTTCACATTTTACACATGCTCTTTATTGTGTGTGTATCATCTATGTAATTAACTTACTCCAAAGAAATATCTAGAGGCTGCAATCTTCTCTCACTGAGCAGTTCGTCAAAAAATGGAATTCATCGTGGACGTACAAGGTTTCAAGAAACCCTCGAACGAGTCCTTCGCTGCAAAAATTGCGCGAAAACTCGCTAACTCGATGTACAAATCACCAAGCTTCACATTTTAATTGTTCAACTGAAAATGTGACATTGTTAAGGAATTGGCTGCCAGAATGTATATTTTTTTTGAGTATGAATAAAAGACACAAGATATAATAAGTTGTACATTTATTTAACACGTAGTATTAAGAACACGTTTACAAACATTGAAATTCAATCTGATTGTATTGTCCGCCCAAGTAACGCATGAGAAGCCGATCTTCGTCAACAGCACGCACCATGTTTTGAAACAGATCGTTGCCGTCTTTTAAGACTTTTGACATCCTCGCTGGTAGAAACGTCGAGAAGATGTTTTCAATGTCAATGATGACTCGCATTCCGTATTTCGTTTGGATTTTCGAATACAATTAATCTTGTATTCTTTTTGTACCTCCAGTTCTGACAACTTCTTCGTTGGAAGATATGCATCTAAACGACCCACTTTGTTAACTTTCGAGCAGTCCATTTTTCTCAGTTGATCTTCAAACTTGTCACGAGATTGTTAATGTCTCTCTTCGTTTCACCTCGAAATGGAGCAGAGCCGCTTATTTTTCACCGACTGCAGTAACGCACTTGAAGGTTTAACGAACAATGATCGCTGCGCATCATCGAAGGGCCTTTTATACGAAGGTTTCAAGGTTCTCCTGGAATTTTTTTGCATCGGTTCGTGCGATGAGGCACCCACCTGAATTGCGAAATAGAGAACGCATTTTCTAGAATATTCAAAATGAATGTCAAGGTCCATGCATCTTCCGGAATATTCCTTGACCCTCCGACAACGACGACGACGAAGTTGCGTCACGCGTAACTTGAAACCTCGGATGGTATGAGGAACTGCATTCTCGAGTCTGCGAGATAACGTTCGGTATTGCGTCGGTGTTGTCGAACCTGCACGAGGCTGGGTGATGGGAAAATCGCGAAGCTTCTCAGTGGGAGGAGGAGGCTGACGCACTACCACTGCGAGATTACGTTCGAGTTTGTGCCGCCTGCTGTCCGAAACCTGCATGCGGGGAGGGTATCGTTTTTCCTAGAGCCGCTCTTGCGCTCAAAGGGGATTCCGCTCGTCACTCTCTCTCTCTCTCTCTCCCCTCTCTCTCCCTCTCTCTCTCTCTCTCTCTCTCTCTTTGATTCACCCATGCTACACACTAAGGTTCAAGGTTAGGGAGAAGAGTTCTGGAAACTTCCTGCAGGACTGCATCGACGATGCGCAATTCCGCGAGATAACGTTCGAGGTTAAGCGGGCTGAGGGCTACCGTCCGAAGTCTGTACGAACGTGCACGGGGCCCGTCGAGCTTCTGGAAGGCTTCCCGGGGGGTGGGGGCAAGGGACTGTCTCAAAACGTCGCGCGAGAGGACCGCCGGCTCCGGGAGCGATCCTTCCCGCCTTAGCACGGACACGAACCATCGAAGCTTCTAGAAGGTTCTAGAACGTTCTAGAAGGTTCTCGATCGCGTGTAATTCCCGGAATCGAGCGCAAAATTCCCGGAATATGACGCAAAATTTCCGGAATCGAGCAAAAATTCTTGGAATCGAGGAGTCTTCATGACGTCACTTCCGGAAATTGTGGGTGCACACGTTGTCAACTTAGCACGGACACCCACCTTCGAAGGTTCTAGAGTGTTCAGAACACTCATAGCTATACTACTAAAAGTAATTTCGAGTAAAAGATGTGCCTCATGAAAGTAAACTTAATATTGTAGAGTCTTGTCTAACATGCAGAGCTCTTAGTTGGCTCGTTATACATAGGGAGGATTTTCGGAATTATGTGCATTTTGAGCAGCAATTCGAAGCTGAATTATATTAAATTCCTGTTCGAATTTAAATTTTAAAAAATGGCAAGAAAGGCGATACAGAGTTTCCGATGGTAGCCTGGTACCATATTTTTTATGACCAAATAAAGGCGGCATAATATTTATCATCCAGGATTGGAATATATGAAATGCATCATACCATTATTCAACAATTGCCGATGAAAGTACGTGAGCTATTGGCCGTGGTTGATTATGCAGATACTGTTACTCAGGCTTTAGAACAATTCTACAAGCCGCGAGAAAAAGAACAGGAAAGAGAAAAATATCATAATCGGGAGAAATCTGAAGGATATCATAAGCAAAACATAAATCAAGTTAGTGTCGAAGGAGGCAATCAGGATCTTTCATTTTCTAATAATCGTCGTAATTGGAAAGGTAATAGAGGAAATTGATCGCAAAATCGAAGTAACATTAAGCGTCAGCAATTACAAACTGAAAATCCAATGGGAGATATCATTTTGTCTGATACACGGTTTCCTCCGCTGATTAATGACCAGATAGATGAGAGTAATAATGTTGCTCCGAATAATAGTAATTCTTTAAACTAACAATGGGTGTGATTGATATGGGTCCGACCTCCCAGCCTAAACCTTATGATTTTCTTGACGAGCTGGAAGAGGAACTTATCGGGAATGTCTTCATGTGTTCCTTACGGTAGGTCATGGCAATTATGCAACCCTCGTGGATAGTGGACGTCAAGTTACATGTATATCACAATTATTTTATCAACAAGTTGTAAGTCAATATAATATGTTAGAACTTCCAGTCAAGAATTTAAAAGTTCTCACAGCTGTAGGGAGAAGAACATAAATAAACAGATGTCTATGCCGTTTTATATAGGCAATCTATCCGATGAATATATATTTTATATAGTCTCAGGGTTGACATCTCCTATAATTATGGGGAATGATTGCTTAAATAAAGTAGGTGCGGTACTGGACTATCAGTTGACAACTCTTACAGTACGTCAAAATAAAATTCCGTCAAATCTTACGATGTTTGGCAGTACAGTGGCTGAGGGGGCATCGGTTTCTGTGGTTCGAAAACAAAAATTTGTTTTGGAGCAAATTGAATGTTATCACTCACCAAAAGTAGCAATTGACTTTGTGGATAATAATAATAATGTTCCCTTGTCTCGCAGTTTTCATGATGCTTGTGATTATGGAAATATCGTAGAAGGAAATTCGAATCTGGATTGCAATCAATTCCATAATGATGTATCCATTCAAAATTTAGGGATCATGCAGGATTCCTTGTTATACTCGGAGAATCAAGATCGTTTGGATCTTATAATATTATCTTATTCTCATTATATGAATAATATGCCGTTTGACTTTACTGATGTAAATAAGCGTAATGATACAATAATTATATTATGAAATAATGCGATCTCATTGATGGATGTGACCACAGTATTTCTGATTTGTATAATGATAATATTAATTTCGACTCTCGCCGAATTGATAATATACTTATCAAAGAGATTGAATGTTATTGTGTGGTACCTCCGAAAAGAGATAAAGTAATCAATGAACTCACCGAGATAGAAATAAGAAATATTACTAACCATTTAAAAAATATGCCACTTTAAACGTAAAAATCGGATATTGGTAGTTTTTTTGCCCATGTATAATCAATCGCACAAAGTCTAACATCTCTGAGACCAGACCAGTGGAATAATTTTGTCAATCTGATGATTAAACACCAACGATTATTTTCGAATAAACCTAGTTTCATAACCCATTACCAAAATGAAATTCATTTGAATAAACCTAAACCATATATAAAACGGTCATATCCTATACCATTACCAAAGCATGTAGCTGTTGACAAAGAATTGAAAATTAATAAAATTACACTACCGGTCAAAAGTTTAAGTTCACTTGCTTTATTTTTGAGTTCTGCTATTATACGAGCAAAAGGCGAATATTTCGAAGAATCGAAAATATGAATAAATACTTGCGGATCTTTTTGTAAGTCGACATATTTTGTGTACACAATGATTAATATTTCATAAATGATAATAATAAATAACAATAAATAAAGAAAACCATGGTTTTTTAACATTTCATTAACATTGTGAGATGAACCTAAACTTTTGACCGATAGTGTAAGTTAAATATAAATCTTTAAAATTTCAATTAATTCCAAAAGGACTAATATAATTTGGTATTATAATCAATGGAGGAGGGGCTCAACGCACAGCTTATTTTTGTAGTTAGGAAATAAGATAATTTTAGTAATAAATTTGTCTAACTGACATTTTCTAATCGTGCCTTGACGCTGTTGAATTTCCCAAATGCCCAATTTACCAGACTCGCAAGGTTAGTTTTAAATGTTTTCTTCCACAAGCAGAACATTACCAAACAAAATAATGTTCTTTGGCTGTATTAAAGCAAGATCTTGTGGACCGACGATACTTTTAATTTCGATTATTTCTTTATCGGATACTAATGCAACATTAATCGGCTTTTTACATATTAATACCATATTTTTTCAAATAATTTTGTTGTAATAGCAGTAGTTCTTATCCAATTATCTAACCGGTCCCTTTGAACTATATCATTGCTTTTACTCTTTTATAATTTAATTTCAATACTTTCTTCAGGTTTTGTAGTAATATGAGAAAGTTCTTGTGATAAGCTTTTTTAAATGTCCTAGGTAATTTCCAAATGGAAAGCTACTCGCACAATACTTATTTCATAAAGGGTGCAATGGAAATTCCTGGTATCACTCGCGATATGCAATAAATTGTGCATATTTAAAGTCTGGGAATCTTTGCTCGTATAATTTTGGTCATGTCACAAAAAATTCATGCAGCAATTGTTCCGCATAAGTAGCCTTTTTTTCTGCCTCTCTTACTGCATAAAATTCGAGTAGTAACGTGTAATAAAAAGAAATATCTGCAATACAAAACTGTTAACACCGGTGTTAGCACTATCGGTCCAAAATATAGTGTAACGTGATAAACTGATCAACCTCTCGGTACTCCTATACCGAGAGCGCACTTATTACAAGTAGACAGTAAGGACGCGCGGCTAGTATCAACAATAGCCGATAGATGGAAAACACCTCCCAAAAGTTAAATCCGCGGAAAATAATAGAGGTAAGATCCGCTAGAGGATTAGCGCTTCTCGCTAATCAATTTAACATTTCAATTAAATGAATAATACCTTTCAAATCAATGTCAGGGATGATCAGAAGTCAACAAGTCCAGGAATGTGAATAAGAATAATGTGAGCGTGATTTAAATCCGAAAGGATAACGTATATTAAAATCGTGGTAAAATGAATTTAGGATAATATTGATATTTCTTCCGATACATGATATTCTTGTTGAACCATATTTCGAAATGAGTCATCATTTCTTAACGTAGCATTTATATCTGGACATATTCTTTATATTTTTGATTCTGCCTTTGACAATACATGTTTTGCAGGCATAAAAACCACCACGAGCTTTACAACGTTTAACGAATGCTCTCACTGGTGAATCACGCACAGAAGCTTTAATACGAATGGATATCATGTTTCCGTCAATATTAATTCCATTGATTATATTTTTAGCTACTTCTGCCACAAAGTCTTTCGAAATTTGTTGGAATTTTCAGAGTTAGAAATCCCACACGATATTGATATGGCAAATGGTTGATAATATACTGCTTCATGAGAAATTTGACATAATATTCGCCAAAATGATGATCTTGAAGATAAAAAAATAAGCATTCCATCAATGTTAATCAAAATGCGAATAATATTGTTTATAAAGTATTTTGGCAAAATTTGACGCTGTAGTTGTTGTTCGAGCCCAATATATGTTTACTGTCCGTCTATGCCGCATAACCCGTTCATTCAGCACAATTTAAGCCAGCTCGGCACGATTGAGGCAAATCGATATGCCCTTCTTCTGTGAGGATTACTAGCAATTTATCAACAACGTTTTGTTTGACATTATTCCTTAGGACTCAATTTCGAACTTTTTCTCCAATAGATTTTGGTCGGCAATTCGACTATCAATAAAAGTACGTGCAAGCATTAGTAATTTATAAATTTACATGCTTTTGAATTATTAGAATAGAGAGACGCGTGCATAAAGGTTATATTTTTCTATTTCTCAAAATTAAACGTAATACCTCTAAAGGGGGTTGTATAGTAAGATCTTCCTCATTTGAGCCGTCTTCGTAACTATAATAATCTTCTATTTCCGATCCATTAATGGTTCTCCCCATCTTTGTTCATGTTCTTCTTCATTCGCGTCCTTGCCATTGGATGCCATGCTTGATCCACTGACAGTCATCAACAAAATTCTGGATTCCAATTCAGAAAATATATGGTTGATTAGACTCTGGCGTCATTCTTAGACACTAGAACTAGAAAATAATTACATAAAGAAATAAAGGAGCAAAAGGTACAACTAAATAATTAAAGGGAAATAGAAAGATAAAAAACAAAATTAATCAAATCAGGAAAAGTGAATACAAGCGAATTGAGCGAAATAGTGTTATCTCAAGATGTTACAGAAAAAGGGCAAAAATCAGCTACATAAGTAACTGTTTAGCGTTCTGACCCCCTACAGATCACAGTTAGACCTGTGCTTATCCTAACATACACTGTTAAAAATTGGCCGGTGTAAAATCCTATATTCCTCGGGGTAAAAAGTCCATTACCATTACAGTCGTCACCATTACAGAGTACAGGTCTACTCTGGGTAAGTGTAAAAACAAAATCTGATGTTACTTTGTTACAATTTATTGGCCGGATTCCATAACAAGCTGAACACTCGGACTCAGTCCCCTCCATAGCGCCATACGTACCGAACGCGGAAATTTTACTGTAAAATTCCAAAGTTGTAATTTCGTTATACAAAAAATATTAGCGTGTCCAGCTAGATTGGGTGCACAATTTTTGTATTGGAATATATATAATTAGGATTGCTAGTTTTCTTTAAAAAAAATAAAAACTTGTTTTTTCGGCGATTAAGAAATCAATGTTTTTTTATATTCAACTTGCGACCACTTCGTTAATAATTAATCGATTCGAAAAATTCGATTCTTTTTTCCCCGAGCAGAAGATACTCTAGCGATCACGATAGTATCATTGCTTGATCGAAAAAGCTTTTTTTTCACAATTATTTACTTCTCATTTCGCTTTGCTGACAATTGAATCTCAAAACTTTGATCGAAAAACCGTAGCGACGAAGTTTTTCGAAATATGAAATTGCACATATATTCATGTGCGTCAAGACCTCAGGAAGATTTTTGAAAAGTTTCAGCTGAGACAGTTGAAGACTGAAGCTTCTACGATTGATTGTTCACAATCGCGCTAGAGCGCGGTCGAGGCGGCGTCTGATGAGGGTGCGAAAGAGATGGACGCTCACCGACTTTGTAGCGGAGTGACAGATACGAAAGATGCTCTACTTGTTTTCATCTAAGAACGTAAAAATTTATCAAGTATCAATAAATTTTCTTACATTTTTGTTTTCTGTAGTAAAGAATTATTGGCAAAACAGTGCATTAGAGCCATGATTAATCAAAGAAAGTTAGAATATTACAGTTTCTTCATTGCACTGAAGAATGAGTTTGTAAATATAGTTCATGAAAGACATTGTTCGTTAAAAAAATAACATAAACGATTAGAATAAATTCTTATGACTGATGAACCAACAGAATAATCCAAAAATATTGAATAACTATTATAACGGTGAAAAAAAAGTGATGGAAAGTATACTGTAATATACTGTAATATGTTACATATTGTATAGTTGTCTAGGGAAAAACACAAGTGTGTCGCGTATTTTGGCATTTGTTTCTCTACGCGTGTCAAGATACGCGATATATTGGCTGTGTTTCGAAATGTACTGATAGTACTGCCAGTACTGTAACCAACGCTGTGTCCGTATTCATGCATACGCATCTAAGAGAGATGTAATTACTTTTACTGTACTGTCAGTAAATTTCGGAACACACGCATTGAAGTTTTTTCGTGGGTAATAATGACCCGCGCGGAAAAAAATAGTCGCGGAAAGAATCTCGGAAAGAGTTTCGGAAGTTGTTGCTGCGAGCTAGAAAAAGAGTCGCACATAGACTGTCGAGACTTTCATTGACAAAAAGATTAGAAAAGAAGCCGCAAGTTGAAACTTGCAATTTGCTTCCTCCGAATCGTAAGTAGTGTACGAAATCCCTATATGAGAAAGCATTTTTATTGTTTGTTAATATTTGGCTTCCTCATAGAGGAATCTTCATCTACTACTGACGATTCAGAGGAAGCAAATTGCAAAATTTAAATTCTTGGCTTCCTCATATAGGGATTTCATACACTACTTACGATTCGGAGGAAGCAGATTGCAAGTTTCAACTTGCGGCTTGTTTGAATCGGCTGAAATTCGAAAACTTGAAAATATGCATAATCAGATCCGTTTTGCCGATCTCCGTCAAAGTTGACGGATGTTATATTGATAAATTCAATTTTTCGAAAAATTCAAAATATCATAAAATCAAAACTTCTTGATGGATTCTGCCGAAATGCAATACCAACCAACCTTGAATACAAATCTCTTAGTCAAGAACCATTTAGACGAGCATCACAAAATTTGCGATCGCCAGAGTGATAACGTCCTTTTTTGGGAATTTGATAACGACATAAAATCCGAGCTGCATCTTGAACCTTGACGATAATCATAGTCGATGAAGGAATTAAAGAGCTGCACATGCCTGCACAATTTGGAGGCTGCAGTTAACAATAAAACCGTTCTCGAGTTATATAATACCTTTTTGAATTTTGGGAGGCCATTACACACACACACGCACATGCATCCTGACATTTTTTCCAAACGTGATTTCTAAACGTTCTAGCCCTTTTTGAATATGGTGACATGAAAATTTCGAAAGAAAAATTTTCCAACGTCACATAACTTCCTCTATGAGAAAGCAATAGTATATTATGCTACTAGGGAGGAAAGTGCGTGATTTTTGCCGAGTGCGGGTTTTGCTGCCCTCGCTTCGCTCGGGCAACACGAGCACGAGGTGAAAATCCGCTCCTCCCTTGTGGCATATAATACTGTTTACCTGACTATTATTAAAATAACCATATTTTTATGCCTGCAACGGCACAACGCTACGATACATAGCTGCAGGTTATGAAAGGTATTGAATCTAGTAGCACAAATATGATATTGTCGCAAATGATATATTAACAATCGGGTTCAGGGCGGAGCCCTGGTGGGGTGTAGGGGCGAAACCCTGCAGGGGGTTTCGCGGGCGGATCCCCCCAACTGCCAAAAAATGAATTTTAAATGTATTTGGAGCATTTCTTAAAGATGAATATATTCTCCACAAATCTTTATTATATGTTTTTTTACAAGAATATATAAAGCCAAGTTTTATTGACTTCATTAACTAAACCAATGATTGCAGCACGATAGCCGCGGAAAACTAACGAAAAAAAAAATAATCGTCGTTACAGTTTACAGAAAGTTAATTTTTGAATTGGAACATTTGATTAGAAAAATTTGTTATATTTATGATCACAGGAGTTTTCTGTGAATTTATCGATCAGTTTGACAGAGTTTTTTTTTGAATGACGTTGGATGTTGACACTTCATTGTTCTTTTCGTGATCATCTTTCTTCAATTTCTGACGCTTAGTAGGTTGTTCAAACGACACAGATTCGAATGATGTTGACGCCATTACGATAGCATTCGAAATTTGTTTTTCCGTCTTTTTTTTTTATAACCAACTGAGTCTTCAATATACCCTTCAGCCACTGCAGTCGACTTCCAGCCTCCGAGTCTTTTTATTTCTGTTATATTTGCACCTGAAAAATTAACAACTCAGCGGATGACGTAGATCAAGATTCTGATGATATATTTTCCAATTTTATACGTTATATATCTTATCATATTTTAATATATTGTTTTAAGTTTGGTACGTTTGTCAGCGCAAAGGGTAGCCGGCGATTATCTGAATGAGTGGCCTGTGCGCCGTTCTGGATCAGGCAGATTAAGAAATACCGCAATCTCTTTCACCATCGCTGATAGCTTGTTCTTTCCAATCACTTCGTTTATGCATATTCCTTTTCGATAACACAAGAAAAATCGATTGAATTCAGTCAAAATGCGCTACGTACTTGTGTTTTTCCCTAGATAACTATACAATGTATAACATATTACAGTATATTACAGTATATTTTCCATCACTTTTTTTTCTCCGTTATAATTATTATTCAATGTTCTTGGATTATTCTGATGGTTCATCAGTCATAAGAATTTATTCTAATGGTTTATGGTGTTTTTTTTAACGAACAATGTCTTTCATGAACTATATTTTACAAACTCATTCTTCAGTGCAATGAAGAAACTGTAATATTTTAACTTTCTTTGATTAATCATGGCTCTAATGCACTGTTTTACCAATAATTCTTTACTACAGAAAACAAAAATGTAAGAAAATTTATAGACACTTGATAAATTTTTACGTTCTTAGATGAAAACAAGCGAGAGCATCTTTCGTATCTGTCACTCCGCTACAAAGTCGGTGAGCGTCCATCTCTTTCGCACCCTCATCAGACGCCGCCTCGACCGCGCTCTAGCGCGATTGTGAACAATCAATCGTAGAAGCTTCAGTCTTCAACTGTCTCAGCTGAAACTTTTCAAAAATCTTCCTGAGGTCTTGACGCACATGAATATATGTGCAATTTCATATTTCGAAAAACTTCGTCGCTACGGTTTTTCGATCAAAGTTTTGAGAGTCAATTGTCAGCAAAGCGAAATGAGAAGTAAATAATTGTGAATAAAAAAAGCTTTTTCGATCAAGCAATGATACTGTCGTTATCGAAAAAAGAATCGATGCGATCGATCAATTATTAACGAAGTGGTCGCGAGTTAATTATTAAAAAACATTAATTTTATTAATCGCCGAAGAAACAAGTTTTGAATTTTTTAAAGAAAACTAGCAATCCTAGCTATACAGGGTATTCGGAAATTACCGGACCCGGTGGGTAACCTGGACACCCTGGGTTTTCACGTCCGATACCTAGATACAGGAAAATACGAAGCGGAACATCTGAACACCCTGAACTTCTACGCCTGACAACTAGATACAGGAAAATACGGAGAGGAACACCTGGACATTATATATCTCTAAAAACTTTCACCTAAAATACGAGGGACTATGTCGAAGCACACATTTACGTACACCCATACATACGCACTTTACATGAATGCTATTAAAGCCTTCATAATTCTATACTACCGTGAAAGCAGTCTTATATTAACTGGAAATTCGGTGTGAACGGTAGCTTCACGTACAAAGTGTATTTGATCGTGTTCTGTATTCGTAAATTACCAACTCCATTCAGAGTACAAGTAGGTAAAGAAGGCAAAACAGTCAGCGCCATCTGTCGTGTGAAAAAAAGTACATGGACGTACGAAGACGACGACGACGGACCTGAAATAAAATCATCTGGCTCGCCATGTGAATATGCCCTGATCTCGTACAGTAATCGTATTGAACTTGGTGGCAATCGATTCAGAACCCTCGATTCCTATGGTGAATGTATCAATAACTTTTTCTCACGCATAGCCGTTCATAAGATATTTAAGTTGAAACGCAGGTAAAAGAGATGTTTCGAGTAAAGAGTTTCGGCGGGCCGTGCCTATTAACGTTACTATTAATACCAAAGGGGTCAAAAGTCCACACCAATCGTCTTTAACATGCTGGATTTTTAACAATTTACGTACATTGGGAAAAATATTTACATTCAATAAAATCCTTTTTTTTTAATGATCATTATGTATTTCATTGGTAAAGTAAATATTTCTTTACATTTTTTCTTGAATAAATCTTTATTTTAAATATATATTCAAGGGATCAGTTCATAGATATTTATGCTTCGATGTACACTGTTCGATGTACACTCAGCGGCATTTATGTCGTTCCAGAGAGAATTTAGGGGAAGAGTAGCGGGACACCATTTCTGTCACGAGCCGAAGGATCCCATGTAAGAGCATTTTGGTTGCTATTTGTAATCACGTAACATCTGCTTTCTGCGGGCTAATTGTCTATCGTCATACTAAACATATGTATACATTTCTGAAGTCCCCCGGACTTGCAAGGACAAAGGAGCATGTTTACGTCCTATTCGACCGATATCCCTGGACGGAATTGAAACCTGGACCAGTGGACCCGCGAAGAGAAAAAAAAGGAGAATATCTAAGAATTTCAACTTTGAGTAATTATTATGCGTGGTGATGTGAAATGGATCGAAGTTTTCTGTGGACCCGTAGCCACGAAGAGGACCCACTGGCGCACAGACCAATTGGACACAAATGACTTTAAACTCCAAATTCTGTACACTTTTAGATAGATGGAATTGAATTAAGCACGAAGGATGTCTTATTATAGTATATTGTATTTTGTTCAACATTAGTTTACGCTAGGTTTAGTTAGGTAAGGTTAGGATAGGGTGAAATGTTTAAATCTCGGAGACTGGGTAGGTTAGTGCATAAGTATATCGTCGGCGAGCGATCGAGTCTGACTGAAGAGAGCATTAAATGTTTGAAAAGATTCCGCCAGACAAACATGACTTACAATATCGTTGAATTATTAATAAAATATTGCTCAGGAGACAGAATTTCGCATTTGTGTCCAATTGGGTTTGTACGCAACTGGGCATCACCAAGTAGGCACGTACGAAAGGATTCGTGTCCCAGGTAAAAATATTTCGATTTATTAACGCTAATCGTTTATTCACGTAAAGTATGTTCGTATAAAGTAATCGTATGAAGGAAAAGTTACCTCGAGCTAGGAACGGCTATGTTTGGCGTCGTTATTAGTTCATTATTCTGTTAAACCCCTAACAGTGTCTTCGCGCCATACTGTAAACTGTTTTATGAGAAGTTTTTGTACTAGATAAATCGGATCGTGTTTCCTTATAGTCTTTATATCAGCCTTAGAGGAACTTCACGGGTCGTCCTAACGAGTAGCATGGCTTTATATTTGAGACATAGTCCAGTAGTTATATCGATTAATATTATATTACATTAATACAGGCACTTCCAAAATATAATGATGCCAGAAGTGAATGAACAGTTAGTCCGTCTGACATTACAGAGTTTATATGAGCGACGTGTTCATTCCAAACATATTAAAAATATATTAAAATACGACGAATACGATGCCTAAAGCTAAAAATCATTCGTGCGAGCGGTAACTTGCGAGAGGTCAAAGGGTTTCAAGAGTTCTTATAATGAAATAGATATTGCGCGAATGATTTTTAACTTTATATACATAGTTTGGTAAAGATCATCATCATCGTATTACTCTACATTTTTTAATTATTTGCAATGAACACTGTGCTTATAATATTTTAATATCAGGCGAACTAATTGATTATTCATTTCTGGCGATCTTATATTTTAAAACGTGTGTCTTAATGTACGACAAGACGCTGCGGTGTCTTCTGATAGTTTTGACAGTACAAGATACGTCGTTATTTGCTTTCCGTACTTTTTCCATAAAAGCACCGATCGTAGTCGTGTTTACACATTCTCGTGACTACTTTACACGTTGATTTTGTTCAGAAATCTAACCCTGCATCAAATATTACAATTAAACTAATAAATTAAATGTCCATGTATCACTGTCTTTTCATAATAATGGACTACTACTATTTTCGAGTAATACGTAAAAAGATAATTAGATGTTTTCCCTGCTTAAGCTTTATTGCTTCCTTTTTCCATATAATTTATATCTATATTCATTTATCTATATTGCAGATCATAGTGTATCGTTAGTTTTAACAAAAACGGTGTCGTCGCTCAGTACTGACTCGCAAGAGTTTGTGAGCTTTGGGAGCTTCACCGCGAAAACGGTTGATTTCGCTGCGAAAGAATCGATCTCTTCGAGGAAAGTTTCAGTGCTTTCGAATACGTCAACGTCTGCTATGAAAGAGCTGGTATTCTCGGCGAAAGAGTAGTTCCCATAATGAAAGGGTCGAATTATGCGGAGAGAAGTTCATGGTGGGCCGTGAAAGACTGGGCTTCTACAGCGAACGAGTTAAGTTCTGCTGTAAAATATCAACATCGTATAATTTTATATTAAAAATTATACAAATAAATTTTTTTAATAAAATTTATAAATAAAATTTGCTACAATACTTAGTTATGGTTTACGGTTATTGATTTATAAATAATATACATGCGTATGTGAATAAAAACTTTTATTAGATTTAATATTGATACGCGTGAATACAAACAATGGCACAGACTTGTGTGAATCTGTTACACATTCTGGGACTTTATAACGCCTTCCAATTATGGTGATAGACACTGTTCGTGTGTGAATAAAGATCTTTATTGGATTTAAGATTGACACACATACGTGCAAATAATGGCACCATCTTGTGCTATTTTCCAATCCATTTGGTTTTAAAATACATACACTGAACCGTGTTAATTTAAATTGGTGTTAACTTCACGGTGTTTTTAAACAGTTGATTTACATCATGACAGAGTACTCGATTAACACAAAATAGATATACCTATATGTAAAGACACCGTGGGGCTGTTGTGCCTGAACGTCTCGGCGATGAAGGAGTTCGGGTCGAGAGGTTAGGTCAAAGCGATTTTTAGGAATTATTGCCGGTTAAGTAGTTAGAACGCGCCTGAATATAACAAACAGTGTAGGTTTATTGAAACAGAAAGAAAATAGGTACAGTGATTCGACGTTTGTTCACTTGAAAAGTGAATAGATACCGTTCGATAATTGATAATCTCCTGTACCAAGTCTACTCCACGCCAAACATCAATCCTACAACCACCTTATCCATTCGGATTCTAACTGTAGACTGCGTCCTTTTTGGGGGTACAGTCATCCGCTGCATTTCCAAAAATGCGTCGAATGTACCATTTTTACTCTCACAATTTGGAGCTATCGATTGCTAGGTCTTCTGCATCTCCGACTTAGCGCATTCTTATACGCGCGGACTAAATGGCCTGGCATTCCCATTTTTCTTCGGCTCAGGAGACTCTCAGCGCGACAGAATCTATCTGAGAACGACGCTAAGAAATCTAGTGTCAGTCTCTGAGAAACAATTGTTTTTGCGATTTCAAATAAAAGCACGTGGAAATGAGTTCCAATAATTGAAAAAATCTTTTTATGAAACCACAATTCAAGACGAATAAAATGATGTCCTTAATTGTATTATTATCATTTTTCTTCGCTGAATTATTGCCATTTGAAATTTTGGAATGTGAAATTTTTCAAAAATTACTATTTTAGGAATCAATTAAGATGAAAATCCCCCCAAAAAATCATAAATGTTACTTTCAATAAATACTCAAAGGTAAATAAATCAATAAACTGAAAAACGCTCAGGGACAAATGCTTGGTGATTGGGTGTGGAATGCCCCATACATAAAAAAAGCTTTTCTTCGATTATTCTGGGTAATTTTTTTACGACCATAGCACGAGTCTGGTGTTGGAAAATGATATTCAACCTGAATTTTGTACAGAAATCAATTTCATTTCATCTTTTTTTTACAGAGAGTGGGAAGTGGAAGTCAAGAAGCGATGGGTAAAAGAATTCACAATAGGAAAGGACGGAAAAAAGAAGTTAAAGAGGAATGAAATGCAGCCAAGTCTTACGCGAGCAATACTACGTACATTCTGGAAACCATATATGTTATATGGATTGCTCCTTGTTATCCAAAATATAGTATTGCGTACTATCCAACCAATCATGCAAGGCTTGGTGATCAACTACTTCAGTGACAACGAAACAACAAAAGAAGAAGTTATCCTCTATGCCACTGGACTCATCCTTATAACTGCGGGAATTACTTTTCTGATGCATCACACCAATCTTGGCAGCCAAGAGATTGGAATGCGTATCAGGATCGCTTGCTGCTCGCTCGTTTACAGAAAGGTTATTTTATATTTTCTTAATGCATATATCAATTAAATTATTTATTACAAAAAAAAAGATTTTGCATTTTGTCTTTCGACAAAAAAGCTAACGTTTGCTTTTACCGTTCATCTAATTCATTCGCTTTTACTAACAAGTTGTTTAAAACACCCATTGATTTGATCTCTTGGGTTACTGACTAACTGGTAACTCCAGTTTTAATCTATAAGAACCTAAAGGCGGAACTTGGAAATTCCATACTAACTTTAACAAGAGCTTCTAATACTTTTAAAGATCCGTGAATTCTATCCAATTTTTTAAATCCATTTTGGACATTATCGTTCTATGATCTTTAGAGTAGTTAGCTTTTAAGTTCTATACAAATTTGTCAAGTATGCGGTAAAACTTGGTTGGTTCTAATTTCATCATGCATCGAAGAAACAAATATTCTCTATTTTAAAGGAAGACGCAGCAGAGAGGGATTCGTAGAAATTAGACGGTCATTGAAGTTCAGCATTAAGGAACTTGTGCAGCACTTGAATGGGTGACCGCTTCGTGTTTACAAGAATGAATATACGAATCACGATAAATGCATTTTTTTCGTTTTCATTTTTCACCTAATAGGTATGTTAAATGATTTTTTCTCAATATTTCTGCAAAAAATAATACAAATGGTGACATTAGCTTTCCAATAGTGTATTTTATTCCAATAATTCTTCTCGAATAGTCCACCAATTTAGTATTAACGAATATTCAATCGTTTTAGATAGTTATGTTCCTTATAGCTTTATATAGTTTCTTTCCATAAGGGTTGGGGAACCAATATTTCAAGTCGATCAGAAAAACATTAGACCAATATGCTGATAAAGGCGTCTTTATTTCGACTTGATTAAAGTGTCTGAAAACAAGACATACGATGTCTTTAGGACGTCCCTTTCAGAAAGAAATTATATAACATTATTGGATATTCGTCAATACTAAATTGACGGACTATTCGGGAAGAATTATTGATATAAACTATAATACATTAATGGGAAACTGTCATATCAGTTTTTATAACTTGTGTTCTGTCAAAATATTGTTATCATAATTAAATCATTTAACATATCTAATACGTCAAAAATGCACGGTAAACTATTATAATTATAAAACAAACGAAAAAAAATGCATTTCCCGTAATCCGGAATTCATTCCTGTAAAGTCGTTAAAGCAGTCTTTCCTTAGCCCGATTTCATTCCTCTATAACTTTTAAAGAAAGCAGCATTCTTACGTTCAATTATAGTTCAATCGAAATGCAAGATTCAAGATTAACAAGAATAAACTATAGTCTAATAACAAAAATAGTTTGTGCAAAAGTTATGAAATTAAAAAAACCTCTTATGGCGAACAAGTGCCCTAGTAGAAATTGTATATGGGCTCTAAACAGGGAACAAAGTAGTTTTCCCTACTTCTGTTTAGGCGCTAATTAGGAACATACCTAGTGTCCGACCAAAACGTAACGTATGCCCTGTCTAGCCACTAGTTATGTCAAATTATCTAGGTTATAGACAGTTTTCCAGATAACTTTCTACCACCGATATGGACGTATACCAGTGATACAAAAAATTGTTGAAACTGCTTTGATACTCATTAAAAAATATATACAGGATGTCCCAGAATTACTTTTACACCCGAAAGTGGGTGATGGGTGGGGGTCCCCCGAGTACCCTCCCGCAAACCGTTTGCCAAAATTCGTAATAGTTTTTAAATGGGAAGCATTTAAGATTCACCAATCAGAATGAAGAATTTCCGCGGATCATGGCTGCGTGGTGGGAGCTATAGTCGTGGCAGGCAAAAGCTAGCTGCTACTGCCAGATGGCGCGATTCGCAATTGTTTCTTAATTCGAGCACTAAGCATTTTCCTAGATAGACTGTCGATATTGGCCGAACTCTTACCTCGAAACAGTTGAGAATCGTGCGGTGCATTTAAGTGATACGGCTGCACGAAGTTAAGGCATCACCCACTTTCGGGTTTTCTGGGACACCCTCTATATGTATGTTATTGACATATTGGCAAAATTGTATGATTGACATAACATTTAAATAGTACGTGTGTGTTTACTATCTGTGCTACCGTGAACGGAATTTGAACCTCCGATTGTCCTGATGTTCAAATTGAGGAGTGTGACACTTTGCTCACTGAGTCACCAGCCCAATTCCAGTCACCTTGTTTTATCGACAACGACGCCTGTGCACGCTAAGTTCAACAGTCGGTAACGATCGGTTGAAATAGGTAAAGATCGATATAGAATCTACAGTCGGTAAGAAAGTGTTATTGGTAATGCGTCTTCTTCCTTATACAGGATATCCACAACACCCGCTGGAGCGTTAAGAGTGTAAAGGTGGAGGAAATAACGAATTGAAAGTTCCTTTTTTATTTTATTCTCCGATGGTTATGTACCATGTTGAGAATACATGGAATGGAAAAATTAGAAATAAATTAGGCTATTCACTAAGACTAACAAATAATTTAAATTATAAAAATAAAATTAAAGATATTTATAAAATTGCAATGTGGTTGGCTGAACAATTAGGCAAGATATAGGAGGGTAGAGAAGAATTGGTATCGAACTAAGAACCGTTCATTGGATATTAAATAATATTTGATTAATTATTAAATATTCCTTAGAATCAGTCTTAGTGAATCGCCTAATTTACTTGTAAATTTTCGATTTCATTTATTCGTAATATGGTAAATAGTTATCGAAGAATAACATGGAAAAGGACCTTTCGATTTGAAATTTCTTCCATTTTAGTAAGTAATTGTGCGTAATAACTAATTAAATGTGGCCGAATAACGTAATTCCTCCATAGTTTGATTTTACCGAAGATATTATAGCAGTACAGCCAGCAATTATGGCGCGCGCGCACACTGTTCATGAACAGGTATCTAGTAAAAACGTGAATCTGATTGGTTTATCGAAATCGTTAATAGGTCTATAATTAGGCGTCAAATAAAAAAAAATGGGAAAGGGACTTTCGATTCGTTATTTCCACCGCCTTCACCCCTTAACGCTTCAGCGGGTGCTGTGGGACACTCTGTATAAGATTTCAGGTATGCATTATAACGTATTTTCTTACCTGCACACCGATAGCATAAATCTGAGAGATTACCTACGTCACATTCGGCCGTCCACCCTTCGTCCATGCATCTACACGTCAGGCGGGCGCCACCCAATTATTTGTTTTTCACCGGGAAATGAAGATCCGGTATGACCTGGGAGTTGAGGTGCAACAGTATCAACTCCGCCAAAACGAGAACTCTGACGGAACTTACTAGAAAAGACGGTAGTATAACGCATCCTGTCGATTTTTTGCGACGCGTAAAATCGAGAAACGGAAATGTAGGTGCTGATCTTTGGGGTGGCATGAAATCAGCAAATGCAAGTGGATGCTCGAACGGGAGTGAACGGTTACGGAAATGCACGGCCGCTTGGGCTGCTAGGTTGAAGTAGAGAGAGTCGGAGTAAACGTCAGGCAGATCGTGCCGAAAATAGAGAGCAATTGTTCGAGAACGTAGCAGAACGCATCAAAGCTACAAAATCGCAATCCCTTCACCAATTAATAAATTGGGAGTTCTCACCGGAGCTGATTCAACTAATCCGTAAAGGTCGAGAACTGTATCCATAGGACACTCAGGTGGGTACTTCGCATCTAATACACACGCAGAAAATGTATAAGATTTTCTGGATATAGCAAGAACAACGCGAGAACTACCTAAGCGACAACTTTCTATACCGTGTAGAAAATACAGCTAGAAAAACTATCAACAGACAGCACACGAGCATGAACCAGCTTGAGGCATCTCGATTGGTGTCCCAAAACAGACTGCGTTCACAATAATCAAATTCGGGAACTAATCGTTTTGATTGGTCGAGATTCTTATAGCCGATAACTTTTATACTTTCCGTCGAGTTGTCCCTTTAAACTAAATCGAGAGCGTTTCTTAGCAAATTGGTTCGTACTGAATCGTAGCTTCTGAGCAGGGTGACGACTTGAAGAAAAGCAGGAAGCGAGAACATTATCTGAATTAATAGCTGCAGTCGCCTTGTGACCATGAGTCGGTTGATGAGCGTGAACCTCTATTCTGCATATCGACTCTTAAAAACATACTGTGATTCTCACGTTGAGTACATCGTTCACGATTATTAACTTAACAGTCCCCTTAGTTTCTTTTGTCATAGCGCAGGTATAGTCCTAACTAGCTCTCACGCCTTCGCATGGACACTCCTTTACTATGTTTTGTAAATTGACTCTCCATTGCCTTGTTAAGCCTTTTCATTTCTTCCAACCGGCGTTTAATAGCTTTTTAATCGTTAATAACGTTATACATACATCCCTGCGGCACCACTTGCCACACTACCCATTGCTGACAGCCCTGCAAGTACAAGTATGAGAGGGATGAGCCCTCCCTTTTTAAGTATTATTCGAGGTGTCTTCACTGTGAATTCGAAAGTTTGAGCCATTTCTTTTGCAGCCTTAAGGGCCACTTTAGTCATTATTTCTACGCTTTTTAATTTTTTTAAAACATTTTTTACTTGACTAACAGCGTCACTAAAGGATTTTTTATTCTGAGACAGTAAGCCTCCGCCATTTTCTTAGTTTTATATCTGATTTATAAATCCATATTCATTTTTCTCTTTGCTCCATCAATTTTTCCACTAACCACGCAGAAGTTTTTTTCCATAAAAACTTGCCTCATCAGCTTCCTTTCGTCGTCACGTTTTCTTCGCCAATACTTTAACCCTTACGAGTCACACTTTCCCAGAATTACGTAATAGTCACTCTGTGTCCGCTGGACCCAGACTATTGAAACTTTTATAAATAATTAAATAAAGCCGTTTAAATATTTTTAAAAAATTCCGGGGTATAATTTCAAATTATTTTTATATGAAAAAATTGTTTAGAAATGGCTATTACATTTCTAATAATGCAAAAAAATTGTGCAAAGAAAACGTCCGTAAAATGACGTTTTTCACAAAAAGTTTGATAACTTCTGTAATTTTCAATTTAAAAAAAAATAAAAATCGTTTTACAATCTTGAAACTGTACTCTTTCAAGGATATCCAATGATTTTTATGGATATTCCGAAAAGTATATTTATTTCGTAGGATGAAGGAGCGATTTCGAGGGAAAAAACGAGACGCTGACGCATATCAAAAAATATCTATTTGATTACAGAAATAGCTAAAAAATATTTTAAAAAACGCTTCAGAAGAATTGAAGATACTCAATACATGTTACAAAAATAAAAAAGAAACATCTATTCGATACCGGAGGCACATTCTGTGGCATTGCAATGTCGGTGAAGTTTAAAACGTTTAAATGTTTCAACGATTTCTAGCAGCCAGCGCCTACAACGTTACGTCTAACAGTCGCATTTTCTTCATTTATGTCATCGAATTCAATTTTAAATTTTTGATGGTGACTTTTATACCTGCATTGTGC
>JARQTH010000640.1:0-17566 GCA_030142595.1 Trachelus iudaicus
GCGGGAGGGTACTCAGGGCACCTCCAGCCATCGCCCACTTTCCGGTCCAAAAGTAGTTCTGGGACACCCTGTATATTGTAACAAAAATGTTACTAGAGATTCAGCCCCGCCCTCTGGCTCGAGGTCCCCACCGGCGCTCGAGCATGCCTATTGCGTTTATTATTATTTATTGTGTTCTTTTAGTGTTTTAGGCCTATTGTATTTAGTATAAGGTCCCTTCCCTCCACCCCTACCTCCCTGCCCCCATTCCCCTAGGGCACTGGCTCGAGGACTGCCATCGAGGACCACCATCGAAGACCTTCTGCGAGGACCCATCTCCACGGGGAGGATTGCGAGAGTAGCTACGTTGCCGAGGCAAAGAAAAGTAGGAAAGACATGGACAGAGAACAGCTGATTGAACCACATGGGAATGATGCCCGTCCAGCCCGCCACTATTACCACGTGCATGCAGCACCGGTGCAGTCCCGTCACACAGTTAGTACAGAGGCCCGTGTGACAAGGCTGGAGCCCTCTCCGTCCATCCCTTCAGACATGCTCGGGAGGATTTTTGACAGGCCTGGAGGTCGCCATCTTGCTCGGCGCGCGACAGTCAGCACCGCCGTCCCACCCGCCTGAGAGGCCCTGGAAGGCCCGACAGGCCAGCAACACGGGTAAGGACCAATGTCCTACGATACCGGAATTGCTGACCAATGCCAGAGCGCGTAGCCCTCTCGCGCCAGCGATCCAACCAATCCTGGAGGCCCTGGAGGCCCATCAAAGGAAACAACGAGGATCGGAAATCTTGAAGACACCACTTCGAGCCAGGTGGTCACAGCGAGCAAGTGTGATTTACTGTTCTTTTTCCGTTGCGGTTTTCAAGACTGAGTGAGTGACTTAGAGTGCCTTTTTGAATAGTTGCGGAGTATGGTGTGCATTTTGCGTGAGTAATTTGAGCGATTGAGTTTCCCTATTTACCATTCCTTCCCTATCACCCCTTTATTATTTGCGCCGTAGATTCCGTAGATTCCCTTCGGGATATCGCGAGCCGTCCTACGTGGACCGACATTTTTTTAACTTCTTTTGTATTTCCGACAGGCCTTCCGCCCGAAAGCTGGAGGCCCGCGGTGTATTACGTGCGCCTTAGATTTAGTACTTTTGCGTCCTCTTTTTGAAGACCCTCCTCATTCCATCACCCCCTTTTTCTAGCCCATAACCGAGGTAATATTAATAAGTAGCCATTTTCGCGTTCGGGAACCTTCTCCCTGAATCCCCCTCGCCTCTCCCTCCGCTAGCTTTGCCATTCCCGTAGAATAAATAATCGAGGACCTTTCGGGGTCACTCGTCGGTACTACGCCGAACAAGTAGTTGGCACCCATAGATTGTTTGTGTCCTATTCCTTATCGGTAAGCCCTCCCTGCCCCTTGTGTTCTCCTTGCCCAGATAGCACCCCTTCGTTCCCCGATCCCCCTCTTCCCGCGGAGTCCATTTAACTCCCTTCAACGCCGCATGCTCCCGAGCGAGCACCCGCGTTTATTGTTATTGTTTTGCGTGTGGAGTCTAGTATTGCGCGTTATCTTCTAAGTGACATATTCCTTATTACTTTTAAGTCTATTTTCTTTTCTGTTATGTTCTGGTTTATCTCTTACTTCATTTCTACTCTTTTGTTTGTATCTGCACTTTATTAATTATATTTTTTTGCATTATACCCCGTGTTCCCTTTTCTCTTCGCGTTCCACCTTCCCTCTAATTTGCGTCAGATGCTTTCGAGAGACCCTGGGTGGAAATCACCGCCCAGACCGTCACAATATATATATTAAAAACATATCTCGCAGTCTTTGAAATTTGTGCCGATGTAGAACTATATATTCTATATACTAAATTTATAGGACAACTATATAGTATACTGGTCTCCAATGATAGGGAGCCAGTTCTACTTACAATTACTCTTTATTGTATAGTTTATATTCTTTAGTTATCTAATTCAGTACCTTATTCAACTACTAGCCATCAGTTCTTTTTGTTATATTGATACCAAGTCACATTTAGGGAGATTCGTTCATAAATTATGCGTGTTTTAGTGTTTTTTGCAATCTGAGTGTTTTCCCTATTTTATAGTTTTCGTGGTGGATCTTCTCGCTACATCGGTTTTGCCACAGCGATCGCGATCTTCAATTGTTTTGAGAATCCTGATGAAGTTGATTTTAGCATCTATGGTTTTTGCGGTGTTCTGAGTGTCATTTTTGGGAGACGGGAATCTTATTCATCTCTTCACCCTCGATATACAGTTCCATGTCACCAATGCAATTACCGCAATCTCTATGAATCGTAAAGCATATGGAGCTTCTCGATAACAACTGGTGACGATATAAATTTAGTGTTATGGTGCTATCTCCAAATTTATATATCAATTTCTGAAATCCTCCAGTGTAGTCGTATAATTTATTTTGTACTATAGTGATTACTCATAACATAATCAAATATGGTCCATTATATCATAGTCTGTATTTAGTAGCAGCAAGGAACATTTCTGAATGTTTATTACAAGAAATTATAAACTTTTAAGGGTAATTTTTAATGCGGCCAAAACTTACTTTGTAAATATTTTTATTATATAATACTGTACTAACACCGAATTTTACCAAATTTTCCCAATGCTGAATAGCTTACATCATATTGTGTAATATAGCTTTGTTACATATATGGCGTAAAATTAAGAAACCAAAATATATTCTAGAAAAATAGTAATTGGTTTGATCCCGTATATGATATACATTTTTGAAATTTACATAATCGAAAATCTTCAAGCGCCACAACTCCTACTCTTAAACTAGTCAAATAAAAGCGGACACGCTACTTTTTTACCAATTGGGAGTGTCTTTTAAGAAAAAATATAATGTCCATCGGAACGAACATTTCCCGTTCGTGAGCAGAGGCTCCTACAACAAGCGTTATTGAATGTCGCGGTGAAGCTGCTTTGAGGGCGAGAAAGAAATGGCAAGCGAGGAAAGTAGAGGTTGATGGTCGACCAATGGGAGGGATGCTTGTTCATTCGTGGGGATATGTGATAAAGATACGAGAAGAGAGGTGGGATAGGTCTGGAAAAAAGAAAAACCGATCGACCGCGCGTATAAACGGCAAAAACAGGGGCCTGACCCGTTATAAATGTTTCCATTTGATAATAGTTCGCTTTGTAGTCGTTGGCGATAAGGAAGCGCCACAACGACATGTTCGTCGCGTATAATTCCAAATTCAAATCCATGGGAGGTTTCGTTTCACACCCAACGCTGGTACCTCCCATACCGAACACTTTGTTTCGCAGCAGTGACGTTCACTCATGTCTCTCCATTCCGCCCACGTTTCCTTTGCACCTTCCTTTCTACCACAATAGAGAACATTCCAAACATTGCAATAGTGAAGCTCTATTATCTCGCTTGTTTGTGGACCTACAAAAAAAAGAAACAAAGCTAACCCTTTTTACACAAATTGCCAAACTGTTTGCTCAGGTTTATCCGAGTATTATATATATTTCATCTTGGGTAGTCTATTTAATTTTGAATTATCGATTGAATCAATCTATTTTTTTATTTATATCTTTTACTCCCTATCTCAATCATTTGCTGCATTGTTAGTTTAAATGTCTCACGGATTTTAGATTGGTGTTTTCCTGACTCTCATTATACGAGGACTCACTTTATATCGTTTTTTTTTTTCGTTAATTACCATAATGTTACTATAGGGACATCCTTTTGAAATAACTATACAATTTCTGACTGCGTACGCAATGTCATCTGCACGGTCCTTAACCACTTAAGGTACGCTTAATTTTTCACTTTTACGGTCAAAAATGAAATTTTTGTTGACGTCTTCGATTTAGCCTGTGTCTTATACAGGTTCACACAATATGCATACTCGTACTCCTGACTATCCCGTTTCGTGTACTGTAACAGCTAACGTAAAACAACCAATTTTCCTGCCAATATTTTCATACTTGAAATGTTATTATCTGTCAAGATGGCGAACTCTATAGACGAGGTCAATATCGTTAGAGAAATCAAATTTCTCTATGATATACCCGGTATGATTACCTACCTGATATTTGAATGTTGCACAAGCTTCCGATTTCGGAAAAAATCTCGTTTCACTTGTCCTTCTTTTAACTAATATTTTTAAATTCAGGATGACTTTCATCACAGAAAAATTTGATGTCGCCAATGAGCATACGTCCATAATATTTTACGGAGTTATGGTCGTACGCTGATTGTCGTTATTCCTAAAACCTTAAACAACTATTACATGTTATATCAACCACATTTACATAATATCAACATTCATAGGTGGTATATTTTGAATAATAATAATGTTCAAGCAACAAAGCGTAGGTCTAATTGATCTTATTATACATTTACTATTTATACATATAGATCATGATGATGTGATTTAACGACTCCCCTTCTTTAATAATCTGTATCATGCTATCATGAATTCCTTTCGTGAAAAATTCGTATCGTATTCGTATCTAAATTCAAATGGAGGTAGGGGATGAACAAAAGCGTTGGCTATAGATATGCGCATATAGTTACACTGTGTAGTTATCGGTATAGGGGATGCGATAGCATAGCGATAGGATCGTGGGGGCGCAGGGTCGAAACGTTATAAAAGGGGACTGATGGGGTGACGGAGTGCGCCGAAGAAGGAATACGTAGTGAGAGACAGGTTGTAGACGGGGGTGAAATATTCTTGCTAAGCGTAAAATCGACTAACTCAGCATTTTTAAGACCATTTTTTTTAACTTTGGCATATCAATTATGGGACAATTTAACATTAGATCGCTTCTAAAATTTAATATATTACTCATAATACAATATACATAATCCATGAAATGAATGGAATGATGAAATGACATGTGACTTTTGTTTAAAATTTGCTTCATAAAATATAATAACCATCGTTTCTTATTTCAATATTTCTGAAACAAAATATTCATCTAATAGTATTCCTAATTATTAAACTATTGCTTAATGTATGTCGATTAATCTATTTAACGTGTTTATTCAACATAAATAAAGGTTAGTTTGGTGTACGATTATACATATTAATCCACTTGGTTGTCGACCTCAAATCATTATTCATTATATAATAAGATAAGACCAGACGAGAATTATTAATTCTTATTTAAACAACAATTTATTTGATTTAATGAATAAATTTGCTTTTGTCTCGAATATAGGCTATTCTATTATTATATCGATATCTGATCTGTGAATGTGATCCATATCAATGCATAGTTATTAAACTGCAAAAATACAACGAAAATTTAGTTAAAGTTCAGTTGAACATTTTGCGAAGATTTATAAACGAATAAAAGTATGTTTTATTATGCGCTTTGGGATGAATATTCAAAGAAACTACTTATCATATTATAATAACAGGAATTGAGAGCAATATTGATTAACAAAATTACTCATGTAACTTTTTGCTGGTGATACTTTTCGCTACGTTTCGTGATTATGTTTCGCAAATTATTTTAAACGATAAAACGGATTGAAAACGACTTTCAAACATCGAAAGTTAGAAAAGCAGAAGAAAAGGTTATATTTTCGAATTCAGTTGCATTTGCAGCAATCGTAATTCAAGAGACAATGGTCCAATTTCCTCTAATAGAATTTAGGTCGCGTGGCGCGGCGCATTTTTTACTTATCTTTCATTTCTTGATTCCGCTCTGCTTCCGTTGTTTCAATACTAACCTGAGCTCTTTTAAATTGTTCAAATTGTTTAAGAAATGAAGTAGCATTTCCTGCACTCTCGCTTCTATAAAGATATATTAAATATCTTAGCCCAAATTAAATTTAATAGAGCGTATAAAACATAACATCTCGGTATTTGACTCACTCTGTTCGTATCATATAAATTTATTAACTAATGTATAGAAGGAGTATACAGTAGTATAAATTAAAAGAAGTGATGATATTCTGCAAAAAGGACTTTACAGTTTCCAAACAACGTAGACGATAAAATAATTTCATTTAAATTCCAATCTATGTATTAAGATAGTTAAACAAGCTTTCAAAGATATTTTGATGATGCTTGAAGATGCTTCTGATGTAAAATATACATATAGTGTGCCATGGTTACAGTATCATCTGGACGCAAGTTAGTTTTGATAAACTACAATAAAATACACTAAACTTAGTTCATTTAACCTCGACAAAATTTCAAGAGAATTGGAAGACGCGATATTTCCGGTAGACGACAAAGTGAAGTAATATGCATAAGTGCAGACTGACGAGCAGACATCTGTGCATACATAAATCCATGTATGTGTACATATTTACATATATGCGCGCGCATCATTGCTCAGACATGAAGAGATTCAGTTTCCCAACGTGAAACATAATATCGTCTAGCAGCACATTTTTATGCTATCCTGGTGATTCTCACCAGCAAGCCAACCGTCTCGAATCTTCACTCTCATCAGCTCCTTCCACTCTCCTCCTTACCGTCCCCATCTGCAAAGAATAGTTTAGATTTTTGTCGATTTCACATTCAGAGTAAAAATGTGGAAACCTAATGTGAGATGGAGTTTCCATCCTTCACTTTCTGCTGGTACTTTATTAGTACTAGTGGTACTGTACAGGAAGCTAAATTATGAGTGAAATGTCTATGATACATTATAGGCTGACATAATCGAAGCCCTGTCAGTAAAATGAAGAAATCGGCGGGCCATTTTAATTCGAGTCTTTAGACTGATTGTCGCTCTACAATACGTTGTATGCATCACCTGGTATGAAGAAATTGATTTTGCGCGCATGCAAGTTGAAGCCGATAAAAATTTGCATGCGCATATGTCGGTCCACGAGTTCGAGATGTTATTTTGACAAATCAAAAACAATAAAGTCTGTAGCAAATCACACGCGTCACTGAATAAAATGTTTTTTACAAAGTATTCGTATGCATCGCGCGTATATACGCGCACCGAGTATAGGTAGTCACACGCGGTCAGACTAACACATGCACATATGACGTTAATCAGGTGTCTGACCGAAAACATTTTTTTCGAAATTTACTCAAAAAATAATTTTGACTGCTTAATATTCGTTAAAACAACATTAAAAAATTAGGTATGTGCGCTTACTATCTGTGCTACCATAGGCAATATATGAACTTGAGATTTTTAGCATGTTTAAAGTAAAGAATATGACAATCTACTCACTGAGCCAGCAGTTCAATTTGTATACAATATATTGCTCTAGTTAGAAGTAAATAACTTTTGGAAAATTTCTCTGAAAACATGATTCTTATATTGCATATAAGCCTTAATCAATATACATTATTTGAAACTAAACGTTATAAATATAATTTCGCGGAGTATTAACATTTTTAACGAGTACGAGCTCAATCGTTATGCCCAAGCATTGGTATTTACCAATTTACCATATACCTTAGATGGGATCGACTTCTTTTTCAGTCCATTATATTGATAATAAATGAACACAAAAATAAATTCAGCCTTGGACACTGATGTGGTCCTACCCATGATATAAATAGACGAGGTATATACACTAGCGATCGTGTTTTGGTTCAGATCTATAATATATGAAAATGAATATATGAAAAGTCTACCAATCAGAGTAGAGACAGAGAGTCCGATGACGTCATTGTCCAAATTTGCAGAAGCGGAAGTATCATGGTCCTACCCAAAAACTGTCAAAACTACACTTATGTTTATATCTTGGAGTACTAGTGAGCGGTTTCTTGGAGCCCCGATACGCTTAGATAATAGGAAAAGGTCGTATTGTGATATAGTTTAGTAGCTCGACGTACTGGTGCGCGTCCCGGCACTCGATACTAGCTAGGTTTTTGTGCCTAGTTTCAGCCCCCCCCCCCCCCCCCCTAGTTTCAGGAAATTTCTACTAAGCCTGTTCTAGCCCGGAATTCGTGGGAAAAGGGACAGATTTGAATCTGATTCGGCCTCGATATAAACCCGTATCCACTAGCGTACCCACCAGATATTTCAATGCGAACATCTTAAGAGTCATTAACCTGATGAACCACGTTCACGACTTATCAGACCACGCGAAATAAAATGCGACTTTTAAAAAGAAAAATTATTTTCTTTAATGACTTCAATGTTATCCGTTTTAATTATTTCAGTGTTACATGTAGTACATATATTGAAATTATCCTATAAATTAAATACAAGAAATTCACTTAATAGCTATCTCATTCTCTCACACATTCTTATAATTATGTAAACTTTTTGTTATTGTAACGTAGGCGAAAAGAAATGTATTTCTCTATCTTTGCCCTATATTAGTTTCTAGGAGCGGGAAATAATGTAACGGTTACTATACCGATTGTACACATCTTAGTTGTGCTACTTTTAAGTAGATGTCCGGCGAATCGAGGGATTATCCCTACTCCTATCTAATAGCAGATATCCATACGATTCACCTGTCGATCGTTCCTTTTCTGCTCTGGACGAACGACAGGGTACACGCGTTTGTGGACCGCCTGATCAACCATACAGACGAAAAAGGATTATTAATACGGCACCATTGGCTCTACTTTGTAAAATATACGCCACGTGTATATTCTGACGAGGCACGACGGGGTCCATACACTATCAGCTATCCCTTGAAGGCCTTGGGACTACTATTCTGGTAAATATTGGAGAATACTAATTGACGACACCAAAATGCATCAACGAATTGGAAATCCCGTCATTCCTCGCCCGAGCCTACTTAAAGCGTAGGAAAAAGAAAATGTTCAAGTAATATAATTTTTCTTTGTAATCGGTTGCAATTGTGTGTACTATCGTTTTAAAATCATTTCAATTAATTTTAAAAAGACTATAGAGCTCTATATATATAGATGAATTTTATAATAAGTGTGATATGAGTGTGTGATATGGGTGTGAATGTTTAGTGTTTAAATTGAGTCATATATAGGATTGATTCTGGCCAATTTCTATTAATTTATTAATTTTTTTATAAAGATCTTTACATATATATATATATTGTTTAAACGAATAAGCTTTCTAATAATAATAAAATTTGTATTCAACAAATACAAAAGATAACTGGAACTTCAATACAGCAGATTGCACAATGCGTCCGGCGACTGTAGACCAGCTGATGATTGGGATGATAATGATTCAGAACCTACAGATGATCACAATAATTCACGTTTACTGAATCTATTACCTTTAGGACGGCTTTCCTTCAGACCGTTACTAATCACAATGACGTTGGGAGCTGAGCTTTTTAAGGATTGGAGTTTGGTCGATTTCTTACAGCGCCGGCATAATGACTTTGCTGCTGAAGATCTACAAGGATAGCAGATTTCCTGATACAAAGATGAAACACAATGCTCCCTGAGACCAAGAATTGCAAGGATGAGCCCCCACAGTTTGCAGTACAATACTGTTCTCTGGTTCACTCTGAAATGCAGGATAGATTCCCTGATTGAATTTTGGAGATTATACTCCCCGTGTCTTTATTGCTTCTTGTCGTCTTTTGGTGTACACAAAATTTAACAACGAACGAATCGAGTCGTAAGAACGAATGTTCACCTGTCGAGGAAGCCGTTGCTTATATCCTCGAGAGGAATAGGTTATTTTTAGTGGGGATAACGATTTTTATTATTCCGAGGTGTTAACGTCAAGTTTTTATGTGATATTTAATTTATTATTTAATTTGACCTTCTGATTTGACTAATTGGATTAGCGGTTTCTTCAAGTACCTGTTTACTGGTTTTTATATTGTATTTGGGCCCTTGTTTGTTTTGATTCCAGTCGCATGACTGGAGTTTGGTTTCTAGGAATGTTAACGGTAATAATCTCTAATATTATTTCTTCATGATTGTCGCTGTGACTAGATTCAAGGGAATTATGTAATATTAGGGATTTAAAGGTCCTATTTTCCCTTTTCTTTATCGACGTCACCGATGAGAGGTCGATAGGAGTTTTCAGGAGTTTTAGGTTAGGTTAGGTTACAGTAAGGAGAATGCCCCCTATTCGATAGATTACACAAAAAATGTGAAGCATTTTTTGAAATACCATTCAATTTCGAAAACGAATAGCACTCCGTGTCCTTCGTAGTTCTGAGAAGAAATGAAAAACTGAATAAACAAAAAATAAAAACTATACGAAATTTTCGCTACGTCCGCCTGTACCCCATTATAGAACGAGCACAAAGGAGAGAGCAAACACGAGTGTCGTCTGTCTCCTCAAACACACTTGGTTTTCGTTTCTCAACGGTAGCTTTCTCTCTTCAGTTCTCTGGCAATATTTTGCTCTCTCTCTCTCTCTCTCTCCCCGCCCCTTTCTCTTTCTCTCTCTCTTTTTTCAGCAAGACATCTTTTTATAGAATGGAAAAACACTCAAGCTTCATCGTGTAACACTCAGAGGATCCAGTTGTACTATTTCACACAATATTAGTATTTTTGAAGTTTCAAGGATAAATATTTGGAACAAATGCCTTCTGTTCTTTATTTTATGATATTCAATATTATTCAATCGAAAATTTAAAAACAGTATAATTAAAAATAAAGGATAAAACTATGCGCGCAACGAATAATTAGTTTTATTCCCAAAAATCTCATTTAGTAACAGTTACACTTCAGCTACATAAATTCTATTTTGTTGTATAGCAACAACGTAAAAATTACACAAATGTAGTGAACGTGTTTGTTAGATTGATATTGAAAGTGACGTAAACAAATTCAATACAGCGAATGAATTCAATAATTAGCACAATTAACTGTAGGAATTATAAGGTGTCCATATAATAGCTAGTCTCGTGTCTATACATATAAATTTGTCGATCGATGAGTTCCAAGACTTTTTTTGATACGTATTAGCGACTACCAGAACATTTGATCCCTTCCAGGACGGGTCTGGAAGTTTTGTGATACGTAACGTATGCTTCCAGGACCATAAAGCGGCACTCATATAGATTTTTGCAAAAAATTGTATGCTAGACACTCGGAGTTGTGATGGGCTTAAAAGTGTTTCGTAAGGTTAGATTAGGTTAAAACTTTTGTAATTCATCGGCTTGCCGTTATGATTGCCGCACGTCCTGGAAGTGCATGATTGACATAATTAAATATGTTTGTCAAAAGTGACAGGACGTAATTATACTATTATATCATAAGGCTGCATCTCTCATTTAGTATAATCAAGTTCGGCTAATTGCAAACAACGCTATACAGTGTGCAATTTCTGGAATACAAGAATTCTGTTTTACTGGTCTCTAATTGAAATACGTTAAGCAAATCAATTTTACTTTTTACATTATCACTTCTTTAGAATCTTGTCAAACATCTTCCATCCACCGTCAAATCTCTTTATTCAAATAAGACATTTAGCGTAAGAAATTTGATAATGGTTCAACTAGTGCATGTGTACTGTACCTATATTACGATATGATCGCACTAATAATTGTCGTATTTCCCAGATGGAGCGGCGAGCGAATCGATTATCACTGCGGTGGTACTGATCCACTGAGTGATCGATATTGGTTGGCAACCAATGCGCAGAGTTGACTATTTCGTTTCGCCACAAATCCAGTTTGAACCAACGACTGATTTCAGTCTCCGGTATAATTCTATTATAGTCCAATTTAACCGCCACCCCCCCCCCCCACCCATTCCCTTGCTTCCTGCCCACGAACCAGGCAACAGAATCCGCCTACAATTCTCACTTTACCTTAACTTTTTTTAGTTTCCATGCCCAATCCTTTTCTAGTCCGTTTCCGTTTCGCTCTAGGTTATTAAGACCATAATTTTGTTCACATCCATTCAACAAAAAACTTTTTTGGCATTCTTATACATTGAAATAACTATAATTTTTATTTTTTTAAAACCGTTCAGCCATCTTTGATAGTTATTCATTTATTCTTATATAAGCCTCTATTGTCTACTTAAAACAATTGGTAAATATACTCAGTTGAAAACATTTATTGACGAGTTCAAAGCCAAGAAACGTTTACATATTGATTGATCCTATATTCCCCTAACCCCTCATTCTCCTCCTTCATGAGAAAAATACAATATTTCAAAAAAAATGTTAATATATTTAATGTATAGCCCAGATATATAACAGATATACAATATTGTATCTACACTACCGGTCAAAAGTTTAAGTTCACTTGCTTTATTTTTGAATTCTGCTGTTATACGAGCAAAAGGCGAATATTTCGAAGAATCGAAAATATGAATAAATACTTGCGGATCTTTTTGTAAGTCGATATATTTTGTGTACACAATGATTAATATTTCATAAATAATAATAATAAACAACAATAAATAAAGAAAATCATGGTTTTTTGAACATTTCATTAACATTGTGAGGTGAACCTAAACTTTTGACCGGTAGTGTATATCTCGTAAGTTGTATGTGAAAAATATTTCAGATGTATCTTAAATGTCTCTAGGATATCGAATTTTTCGTCGCAAAATATATGTATGTATCTCAAAAATATGTCCTAGATATGACAGATCGGATCGAATTATTTATTCTATTAAGAAAACCTCTTGAAACAGATGGTAAATAAGAAAATAAGAACGCATTTCTCGTAATTTGCGATTAATTCCGTTATGGTAATTTGAAGTGATCTGATCACCTATCCAAGTATTGTACTCCCTTTCTTTTCCCTAACTTTGGTAATCGTTCAGCATCATCAGTCCATCTCGATTACGCCTATTTTGCACATAATATTCATTTTGTCTACATAGGGAAAAGTTAGTCATAATTACTTGATAAACAATTGTGTGTAAATTAAATCAGTTTATATATTGTACATTTTCCTACTTTATCACAAATGATCAAAGATTTAAAAAACAGACATCTTGAAGTTCAATTGAAATATGTCATGATACTGTCAGTTTATTTTAATTGTACTATGGAACACAGTAAAATATTATTCAATTTTTCAGGAAAGAGTACTGAAAAATTTTGTCCGTGTATGTTTTTCAATAAAACTGAATATGGCTAGTGATTTTTTACGAGCCAATGGGCAATTAAGAGTGTAGACATGAGCGCGAGTATCTATAGTGATATACGCGTTGAAATGATACATAAAAATAGCGTTATGCGCCAGTTATGGACGAGAGGAGACGTTTGTAGTCTGGTGGCTTTCATTTTTATTGTCATTGTTACTACTGCCTTAAGTATAGATGTGCATGTAGTATATTCGGACAACAGTACATACTATGCTTATTTTACGGCAAAAAGTAATTGGCATTGAATTATTTGTAATGCCATATCGGGTCTTAGGTCCAACGCACAAAAAATTCATAAATTCATTCATAAGTGTGTTGAACATTTCCAATATCTAACCCTTCCCTTTCTAAAGCTAGTGCTTATTAGTGTCTATAAATCGATAAATTTATGGTCTGTATTTTTACTTCACTTTTTAGATAACTTTTACCTGAAAGTGACTCAACAATCAAAGATTAGTATTCTACAAAAGAAAATGACTGCCGATTAGTTGCTCCTTCTTAATTTAAAGTAGGCTAAACTAAGAAATGTCAATGATCCGAAATTTTTTTGAAAATGAAATGTTACAATAATTGTTCCTGACTACATTCATTGCCATAAAAAGAACTAGGGACAAAATTGTCTGATGTAGTAAGTGTCCAAATATTTTTATAAGAAGAAAATATTAATTGTGATTATTCTTATGTTTTGTAACAATAATTTATGAAGTCGACGATTTTAAGCATAAGAGATAATCAATTAACGTTACATTTGCTTTGAACACACTAACCATAATATATAAATAGTGACGTGATTTTTGGATTCAATGTCACAAGCCGACTCCGGCTACCGATTCAGATAACGTTCTCGCTTTCCGGTTCCCTTCGAGTCGTCACCCTGCTCAGAAGCTACGCTCTCTGGTTGATTCGTATAGCCAATGTTCTCGGAAGATTTAAATCTTTGATATCGTTTAGTTGAGGTCGAGATGCTCGAATCTGCCGTGGGGTGATAGTCTCGGCGTACCGGGTTGTCCGGCAGAGGAGAGTAGCCAACGGAGACGTCTCCACGGACCGGCAGAGGTCCGGGTGAGATACCGGCGCCCTGCTGGAGTTGGGCAAAGGGCTGTAGAGCAGGCGGAGATAGAATTTTGATACGATTAAGGGCAGGGGAGCAACCCCTTGACAAGTTAAGGATGTGGTGCCTAGCTATCGCCTGATGCCCTAGGGAAGCGGCCGTGTAGGATTTCCAAAAGTTCCCTACCGATTCGCTGAGGCACGCTCTCGATTTGGTTTAAAAGTACGACTCGAGGGAAAGGAAAAGTTTTCGGCTATAAAGATCTCGACCAATCAAAATGATTAGTTCTCGAATTTGGCTATTGTTAAAGCAGTCTATCTCGGGGCATCGACCGAGGTGTCACGAGCTGGCTCGCGCTCCCTTGCTATCTGTTGATAGTTTTTCTAGCTGTGTTTCTATATGATGTAAAAGCATCTCGCTTGTATAGTTCTCGCGGTGCTCTCGCGATACCCAAGAAATTCTATGGGTTTTCTGAGCGTGTTCCGGAAGTATAGTGCCGTGCCCTAGTGCATTGCTCGCCTTCGCCCGCCCGAACGGATTTCGGTTTGACAGTTCCGACTCGTTCTGTTACGTTCTCGATCAGTTGCTCTCTGTATCCCACACTAATTGCATGCAGCTTACTCCGACCCTCTGTACTTCAACTTAGCAGCCTGAGCGGCCGTGCGTTTCCGTAAGCCTCCGGTCCCGTTCGTGCATCCGAATGCGTTTACTGATTTTACGTGGCCCAAGAGTTCAGCACCTACGGTTGTGGTTCTCGATTTTACGCGTTCCCAAAAATCGACGGGATCCGTTAAGCTACCGTATCTTCTGATAGATTCCGTCAGAACTCTCGTTTTGGCGGATTTGGGTCTGTTTCACCCCATCTCCCAGGTCATGTCGGTTAATCAGTTCCCTGTGACAAAAGAATTGGCTGGTGCCCGCCTGCCTTGCAGATGCATGAGCGAAGGGCGGATGGCTGAAGATAACGTAGATTAGTTCTCGGATTTTTCATTATTTATATCGAGTGAAGAAAATATGTTGCAGAATATGTATATATATAATTTATTCTTAATTTGTACTTCAAAACGACATTGCTATTGATATTCTGCGCTCAACAAATAATTGAGTAATCCCTACGGAATGGTGTTCACTTATTATAATGATTGGAGCAAACAATGGGATTGAGCTTTACTGAATTACATCGTATTTCTGTCACGTATATGAATAAATATATACTAACTGATTTTAATAAAGTTTGAGATCGATAGTCTATTAAATGCAAATGCTAGTTCTAATAGTAACATCATGGAAACTTATAAAAATCGAACTCTTTTATTTTCGGTTCTGAAATGAATTTCTAGTCATAATTCAAGTTTTCAATAAATAAATGATCGACCTCTCAACGAATAGAGTTGGATGTGTCGGTTACCAACCCGAATTACACAACCTTCGCTTTCTTAAGAAGGGTACATTCGAAATACTCAAAATTAACACATTTCTTTTATTGAAGAATGAGTAAAATAAGAAAGTTAATAATAAGTTAATAATAAGTAATAAGAATTTGAAAAGTGATAATAAGTCTCATGTGAAAAAAATTCCGCTAAAATACTAAACTTATCAAAATTAACCTACCTCTGGAATGATTTACGGATTTGCTAATTTAATTTGCGATGGTTCAGAATCACTGCTGTGTTACTACGGGAGTGTGCATGATAGCGAGGTTGCTCTTTGTGATTTTCAGTGTGACCAGTCAGTATCCCTATTATAACATTATGCAAAGTGACATTTTGTCGTATATCAGTCCCTGTTGGATCTCTTTATTAAATTTCCAACAAACTGTTGAATGAATCGAGCTAAAATTTATGGGGGATATTATGTTCCGGATTTAGATGGAATAATAACATTTACAGGTATTTAACCCTTGCAGTTCCATAATAGCATATACACAAATATCCAAAAATGTGTCCAAAAGTCTAAGTGAATCGTCTAAGCACGCAGATTGAAACTTACAGGGAAAAGCATGAGCGTTTAGATGGAATAGTAACATTTGCAGATGTCGAGCAATTCTAATAAAATAATTCACACCAAAATTAATTTTTTTGCAATGACGATTACATAACAAAACCGCATGCTTTAAGCGGAGTCGTGCCTCGAGGCAAATTTGTATATAGGGTGAGTTTTTTATCTTGACAAATCCAAATAACTTCAAAACAATATATTTTTGAAAAAAATGTTTCAGGCTAACTTTGTATGGTTTCAAGGTGTAAATATAGTGGCAATCAATTTTTTTATTTGGTGGAGGTTTCAAGGTCATTTCAGGTCAACTTTTTGAAAAATGGATTGTTATGGAGTTATTTGGATTCGTCAAAATAAAAAAGCTCATTCTGTATGTTCTATAATGTGACACAGGTATGCTATACGAGGTGACACATGCGTATATACTGGGTGTGAACGCACGCACAAATTTAGATGTTGAGTGCAAACTCGTTATTTGTTGCGTAATAATTTTGTACCTTAATGCTTAACTCTACTTCACTCCTCGTTCTTTTCGTGTTTGAGCAAGTCGTACAACTTTTCACGATAAATGCCATTTAATTGTAAATGTGCGAGATGACGTCGACCTCGTGACAGTCGCTCGACGAAACTCGTCCACACAAATGAATACACGTATTCATGGACATGAATTCATGGAACAGTTAATTTTTATTTCGGAAGCTCATAAGAATAAAAAATATTTTCAAATAATAAATATAATCTACACTATCTCTACCTGGCTATAACTATTCATAGTAGTAGTTCTATTCTTGGCGCGAAAAATTGTAATAAGCACGAAAGTAAATGAAATAGCCGCAGGATTATTACACACAGTGTTCAATAGTGTAACTTCTTTTATTGAATAATATAAACATTTAAATACAATAAAAAGCGAACACTTTAGAAAGTCAATTATTTCTCTGGCATGGTGGAATTCACAACACGCCTGTATTGGGTGTAATTTTTTTTACACGTAAGTATTGTTTTGGGGGATACACAACACACACACACGCACGCACGCCACACCATCCCACTGAAAAATTTCCCTAGTACCGACTACTATATAAATCGTATAGCATTTTCGTCCCTACCTCTTTCCTGCCAGTCAAGTGTAAAATGCGCTATTTTCACGAACTTTCCCACCAAGTCTTGTATAAATGACGGTTATTGTTGTAATACTTCGGACCCAACGAAGAACGTTTTTAGGTTTTTTGATTTGTCTAGGTTAGTTTAGATTCTGGCGCAAAACAGATTTTGGCCTAATTTACCAGGCTTCCTTTCGACTTGAATTTCGTATTTAACAAACTATAAAATACGAAATTCAATAAAAATCTGGGAAGTTATAGGATTTTTAGAATTTTTGATCCATTATACAGGGTGTATCTTAAGCCCCGGACAATAGACATACCGTTAGATCTGGCGTGAAAAAATAAAAATATTGGCCTTAACAAAAATCAAAAATTTTAATTAGTTTATTAATTATTAAAGATTAAAGTTAGCCAATCATAAGCGCTTGAGAAC
>JARQTH010000640.1:17603-28849 GCA_030142595.1 Trachelus iudaicus
ATTAAAATTTTTGATTTTTGTTAACGCCAATATTTTTATTTTTTCACGCCGGATCTAATGGTATGTCTCTTGTCCGGGGCTTAAGATACACTCTGTAAAGGAAGTATTTAGACTCTTAAAATTCTTTAGTTCTACATGTAGCATCCTACACGCAATATCCTGCCACGTTATAAAAGCGATCCGAACAAATCCTACACGTTATACATCCACACGTGCATATCTTACATGTCCTATGTTATGCCAGTTGGACGTATCCCTACACGTAACTACATATCTGACACGTCGCAAGTGCGATCTGTACAAATTCTCGTAGCATTTTGATGTTGTCACGTCCATACTCAAACAGTAAAATATCTGAGGACAACATATCTCCTCGACAGAATATTAAATGTCTATTAATTTATCTTTTTTGATATCCGATTCTACGAAGGGTTCTTACAAGTTCAAGTTTACAGAAATTTTAACAGAATTACACCGGAACACAAATTCTGGAAATATAGCAATTGAGTGATTTGTGTAACTTTCGTCAGTAATTATATGGAACATTCACTAGATAGAATAATCTCTTTCAATTAGTAGTAAATATATTCCTGCGATAAATGCCGTTATAAGGAGTGGATTTTATATTAAATATATCTATTAGTAGCAGTATTGCAGTGCGAATGAATGGATATTACTGTTATGGATAAGTATGTGAGGACTTATTTTTCAAAGTTGGTGTTCCTTACGTCAGAAATTATATAAAACTATTAGGAAAATAACTATTGAAAATTACTGAGTTTCGTCAATACTAAAAATTGGAATACTTTTTGTGAACAATTATAGAAATAAACTACACTATTGCAGTAACATTGCTAAAAGAAGTCATTTGACATGCCTAATTCGTAAAAAAAGCGCCGTAAATCGCTGTAAACAAGAAGCAAACAAGAAAAAGTTCATTTCGCGTGATTCGTAATTTATTTCTGTAAACTCGAAACGATCAGCTATCCAAGCACTGCATAATTATATTCCTTGCTGCTAAACTTCAATGATTGACGAATATTCTCGGGTCCCTCTCCAGTACGTCTTCCTATATAATACACAGCATTTGTTTCTTTTATGCATGATAAAGTTAGACATAATTGAGTTTTATCGTGTACTTGAGAAATTTTGTTAGAACTTGAAAACTTTGTCTACTTCTTAAAATTATATAACAATAAGGTCCAAACTGGAGTTCAAATATTTGTAAAATTTACAGATCTTAATTAGTATTATAAGCAGTATTGAAACTCCAATTTTTACCTTTAGGTTCTCTTAGACTTTAGCCCGAAGATACCAGTTAGTCAGCAAACCAAATATTCGAAGAAATGAGTGTTTTGAAAGCATAAAATTGTTCGAGTCAAATGATAATTAAACCCAAATACATTATTTGGCTTCTATGAGTAATCACTATTAAAGTTTAGTAATAACTGTGCCGCATAATAATTATGTGAATACTGATACGCAAATAATAGTTACTACTGAATTTCAATAGCAACTATTGTATAATAATATCCCGAATAGTTACAGTTGCCCATTAATAGTAATTCTTAATGACCTTCGGTAATATCTACTATGGGTAATAACTTCCCAGTGCTTCAAGACTTTACACATATACTATGGTGTGGCATTTTAAATGCACATCATTTTTTCAGTTACATAGTGGGGTCCTATGGGTTGAGTAGAGATTTCATGGCGCTGGATTGTATCATTTTATACATTTTTATTTACCTCAGTCACAGGAACGTTTTTTTTTGTCTTGGGAGTTTCAAGCAGATCCGAAGGGATCCCGTGAAGCTTAGCGAAGCGCGCTGGGATTGGTAAAATGGAGGTAAACTCGAGGTGCGGTCGTTTTGCGTGACCACTTATACAGTTAACGCTAAGTTGTCGTGAATCCATTAGCAACAGCTAACGTAAAATTGTGTACAGTCTCGCTCAGTCATTAAATTTTATGCATCTTGTATAGAGTCAGTTTTATTTGTCTGCCATTCAAGACCCTAGTAAATTTTTGGATATTGTTTGTCATTTAGTTTATGGAATCGTCCGTCTCATTATTTTGGTTAACGAATATCCCGGTCCCGTTCATCTTATAAATATTGTAAAGTATTTTGTCCAGTCAACGATTCATAGTACCGTTTTAGTAATTTTATATTTGAGTGATAATTCGGTTCCGTATTTTGTAAAATTTGTATATTTTGCTCCGGTATGATTTTGTATTCCAGATTCCAGATTTTATCTGAAATTCTTGTACGTAGATCATTGCAATTTTTTGTTGAACGTCCGCAGTTTTTAGAATTATTCTAGTTTGTCTCCCGATTCTCGTCTCCACCGTAGAAGAGCTAGTCTGGGTAGTTTTTCGGAAATATTTTGGTGATATAATGTCAATTATATTAGGCGCCCATTTCACACATAAAACAGAGTGTGATTATTTGTAAACGACAGGTTTCAACGAAAGTCGTCGTTATAAGATATGCGGAATAAAAGTAACCAAAAATGGTCACCCTTTGCATGTTAAAATAGTTATTTCTTTTCCAAGATAGCTCAGCATCTAGGTGGTAAAATTGGTTGAAATTTCTAGGCGACAATTATTTTACATCTAACGTTACTGTCATGATTTTGGAAACGAAATTTCCAATTTAAAAATTAGGATTTTTAAATAATTTTTTACTTCATTATTTAAACACTGTGTGATATGAAAATTGAAAAAATAATGGATCCTATGTCCTTCCGCTTATCTCAAAGATATAATTTAGCATAAGGAATATGTTTTTAATGAACGGTATACATGGTATTTACCAAAATAGAAATACTATTATTATGATGCTAGGCGAATAATCTTATGGGAGAATGTATTTTATGTGTGTGTACTTGCGCATATTTTGAGCATATACCTTCTATATCGTGTCTCTGTGAAGGGACCTACATAGAATAATAGATAAAAATCTAAATTTAAAATATATTTTCGAAACTAACATTGTCTCATAGAAATGTTTCACTCGGATTTCTCAATCAATATAACAAAAACGAGCCAATTCAACCGTCTATTTAAACAAATATCAATATTTAAATAATGAGTTCTTACGCGTTGTATCTTATCAGAAACGTCACAGCTTCTATCCATTGTCTTCGGATTCATTCGGATATTGTTAGCATACTGGTCCGGATAAAGCATCTCCATTTACCACCCATGATCTTTTTACCTTCTTCATTAATGGTAAAGTGAAATATTGCTGGAGACAACCCAGCGACGCCATAAAAAACAGTAGCACCTCACATTGAGGGAACGATGACGAGAATATTCGACTATTTCTTTTTTTTCTTGAGTCATTTATTAGGTCGTACGTCGTTCAGGAAATTGTATGACACGAACCATTACGAAAGATAGACGTGTGAGATAGAAAAGGGGAATAAGGTGCAAATTAGAAAGCATCGATCCTTCCTGGCAAATTAAATCATTTTGCAGGTGACATTGCGGCACGCTGCAAGATCGACCATCCGATAATGAATAGGCGAAGAAGCGATAGGTACCATTGAATACACCTGGCTAACTCAACCTTCCAAGTCTCTTTCTCTCCTAAAGAGAATTCCTAAAGGTAATCGCGGACTGGCAACATAGCACTGATAAACCATTGAAAACCAACGAGGAGCGTACCTCAAAAAAAACTCCACATTATTTGACGGGTGGATTGAAATAATCTATAGCTAAAATTTCAAGTCTCATTTCTTCTTAAACGACTTTCTAAAAATCCAAACGACATAGCGCTATCTTGGTTATTTTGAGCTTTATAGAGATACCCTTCAAAGAATACTGAACATTAAACTGTTAATTAGCCTGAAAACTACTGTCTTTTTTAATAAATTCCACTAAAAATAAACAAAGAGACTGGTTGTATCACTTATTTCGGCATATTCGGGAGTTCTATTCCGTCACTTCGATATTCTGTTAAATATGCAAGTTTATTAAACCACTGCAGTTAAAATTTATCAACCGTAACGCCATTTATCCACATAGATGCGCACGCATAACGTAGGTGGTCAGCTAGCTATAATACTAGCATATCCCAATAACGCATTTATACACGGCGCAATGACGTCGGACATGAGATCATCTTTTGTGACATTAACCTCGAACTTTTTTCTTGATCTTACTTTCAGTTATTAACTACTTATATTGAATGATGTAAGGGCTGCCCTGTTAGGTGATAAATGCACTATTTATTGCTGTTTGTTAGAAAACTTTTTTTATATGTAACGTGTAGTAGCGCTTGCGATTTAGCTAGTATCATATACTAGCTTAACCTGTATGCGAAAATAGGTTTCAAAGAAAATGATTGTAATGTATTGCAGTTTATATTAAGTCTTTACGAGAAGAGAATTTTCTAGTAAATATTGCCTTGAAATGCGCGGTAAAAATTGCCCATGAATCTAGTAACATTCGGACGTAACGGTAACATAGGTACTTTTCATCGGCAGAGCAGCAATTTTTAGCTGTATAACATAGTAAAAATCATTGAATGAAATTTACTACGATGTAGTGATAAAACTTGCTGGCTTCAGGGTAAAATTTTCTGGCTGTTGGGAAAAAACCTCACTAATGGTATTAAATGCACACATGCGAGCGCACGTCCATAATAGTTTACGAAATTATAAACGTATGCTGATTGGTGATTCCTTACCACGATTCATCCGGCAAGTATTTTTTGAACAGTAGAGGTGACTGTTTAGATCAAGTTGTTAAAGAATACTACGTTACAATTAATATCAAATTTATCTTTAGCTAATGAAAGCTTATTGGTAATTTCTATAAACTAACTACGTATAAATAAACATATATAGAGAGTACTGTAGATCTATTAGGGTAATATAGTAGAACAATTCTGTAAAATTGACCTTACATTTTATATGGTTAATCGTTAGCCCTCTATCTGTTGCGTCTATTGCTCCAAAGGACATTTTTTTATCGTCTACTTAAAAAGATATTAATTATTAAAGTTGGGCAAAATTGAGGTAGTGAGGAAAAAAATGGTTGTATTTGTCTGGATCCTCTAATGTTTCTCAAAAGTTAGCATCTAAAAGATGAACACTATTACCCGTTTAATAATGGAGAAATCAATGGTCGAGAGTAATGGCGGCGTAATATTGCGTGAAAATATTTTCAAATTTTTAATAAAATTTTCGATCAAAATTCAAATTTTTCGATAACCATTCGGCGAGCGGCAAACGATAGCGACGCCGAGCTACGCGTCGTGGAGAGGAAACGTGAGACGAGCCAGGAGAAGGGCCAGAGGCAGGAGAACTTCGTTAATTTTCACTTATTGTTTATCCACTGTCAGTAACGAGAATATTTTTAATTAATTTACACTTTGAAGTCCATGCATCAGTATGCAGGGGGTGGTTTACCCCTTTAAACGTGACTTCTCGCAAAAAAGCAAAAACATGTAAACTTTAATTTTACTTACTCTTTCAAATGGTACGTGTTTCATTAAATTCCAATCGTAAGTTTTTTAAATAGGGTGAAAAAAGTAATAATCAGGGGGTGGTTCACCCCCTTAAGAGAACATTTTTTTTTAATGTCTAGGGGCGTTTTACATTACTCGCGATGAGAAACATTTTAGTTTTTGTTTCATTGAAATCGGTTGATTCCTTCTAGGTGAAACTGCATAACCACCCCTCGACATGCCCAATTTTGGGGGTTGATTTCACCCCCCTAAAACCGTTTTTCCGCAGATAAAAGAAACACGTGTCTCTTAGATTTTCATGCGCTACAACATAGTTGAGTTTCATCAAAATCGGAGGGGGACGCTAAAGTGATGTTCCTTGTTAGACATCGATTCTACGACCGATGGCGCTAGTAGTTTGAAAAAAGGTGGTTTACTCTCAAGTGACTTTTTTATATTAATCTCGTCGCGTTACCTATCTTTCTACACTTTTTAAAAAGTGCAAGTTCCTGTTGATTGCTCTTAAATAAATCCAATGAAAATTTGCCCTATTTGAAAAGTGCAAGAAGTGTAAGTAACACGAACAAACCTTATAAAACCGCAAATCAACGGTCTATTATCCTATAGCATATTTCATTTTCTTTTCGCTTAGTAGCTGAGATCATGCCGATTGATTAGCGCCAAAATAATATTTTTAAAATATTCTTGTTTCTTTTAAACAGTGATCCCCAGAACTGAAGGTGTATATTGTATAGAAGTTCTATATTTTTAAATTAATGCTATTATGGCTAGGTTTCAATCGCACAGGATTTAAACAGGATTAAGCAATCGCAAACAAGAATTAAAAAGAAGAAACTAATGTGATTAGTTAACCTTTTTAAATTTATACGATACAACTATGGAAATGTAGTTGACGATATAGTCACTCTTAAGTAGATATATTACGGTCGCGATCTAATTGAATCGATTTTTATGAAAATCGATCTTTCATTGCTTGCTCTATTGCAGAACCGATTCTCAGTTATCCGATTCGATTCAACTCGACAGATCAATTTTTTTTTCTCAGAACTGTGAAACCCTAGGTACTACTTACAAATACGTCTAATCAAACGTCGTCTATATAACACACGTTCGAAAGCATCGTTTGTTTATGGGAACAATTATTATTTGCTATTTTTTTATTTGCTATCTTTAAAAATATTATTTAATATATTTTTTGTATTTGTTTGTGAAATTTAAGAAATTATAGATATTGATTTGAATTTTGCCAAACTCTACCATACTACCTTAAATTAAATAATAATGATTGCTTTAAGGAAATTCTAAATTTTTCGTAATGTACTCGAGTCGAAAATTAACCTCTACTTCAATTCTCAAACTCTTTCTAATTGCAGTTTTGCCTCTTCATAGCATCTCTAACTCCTCCAGCGTCAAATTTTACAACTGTTTTGCGTGTTCAACTTCTACTGAGTACCATGTTTTCATGAGAGTTTAAAAAGGTGGCATATTTTGTACTCTTCTCATTTGGAAGATTTTCGAGGTTCAAAGGAGGAGCTCGATGTTATAAGTAGGAGTTGGAGACGTAATGAAACTGTGAAATTCAGATTTGTCCGAAATCATGTTGTTTGTGAATAAAGGATTCATCTATCCATAAATTAGAACTTCCTTTATTAAACAAAATTGCAATTTCTGATAAGTACGATTATTAATTTTTCATAGGATAGAAGATTTTTGAAGATAGCTACGTTTCTTGAAATTTCTTCTTGATTTCCTCCGGAAATCAAATATTATTTTCTTTCAGGAAATCTGTACAAACTGATTTCTGGATTTTTCTCTTCACTGTTTGCACAGTTGAAAACACAACCACATAAATATCCACGCACACCCTTATTTGTGTTCTTCATTGTATATTTAAGCGCTGTGCTTTGCATCTCAGTAATGCTAGATTTCACCGATGGAGCGACGCCACTTGCTCTACGAAATAGGCCTTATTCTTTTATTGGCAGTTTGCGAGAAATGTTATAACAATGACACCGCCAGTGGTACAAAAAGGAACGACACATTGCAAAGGCGACGAAGATGTAATTATTGTAATATTTTTTAGACCTTTCTCGAACCGTTGAATGACCGTGATCCCAGACGCCAATCCTTTTCATCCTGATAAGAATCGATTCTACATACCCAAAAATATATTGTATAAATATAACAATAACTTTTTACAAAGTACAGCCATTTCTGATGTGAGATAATTGATGCTATCGGCAGGTAAAGCTTGTTGTTCCGTATAAATGTTGGCTGACCAAGTCTCTTGCCGTGTACTTGCTGCATGACTCTAAGATGATCTTGATGCTTGTTTATGGGCGTAGCGTGTAACCGCGCGTGGGCACATGTCTCCATTCCAAATTACGAACGAACCACTGATCCGATTTATTGAAATATACACGAGAGATTAAGTTTTTAATACAGATGTCGCAGTAATCTTTGCAGATGTCCAGCACTTTCGGTACCTGTGCGAAACTTCGAAAAATGAATGATGTCCCCTTATAAAATTCTGGGTGAAACGTTTAATCAACCGAGTTGAAATTTACAGAAAAAATCAAGTTAACGGTATAGATGGAACAGTAAAATTTGCAAAATGTCTACCTCTTTCAAGTTGAAAGAATTGCAACCACGAAATTAATTTTTGCATAGTCGCAACCACCTGGTTCAGACAGCCGTGTTGCAAGACAAATTCAGTTGCTCTTACATTCTATACAATGTTTTGCAATATAGTGAATATAATTTTGAAGATCTGAAAAATGACAATGGAAATCATTTCGCATATTTATCATATGATCTCTTGAAAGGTTCATTCATTTTTTTGCTACTGTCGACTTACTTCAGCTACACAGGATTAGTTTAATCACAATATGTCTGATTAAATATAATATGACAAACTAGTCTTATAATAGGAAATATGATTTCTAGAATAAAAATCATTTCGAAATTTAAAATTACACTTTTCTAATAGATTTCATGCTGATGTATGTTTGTACGTATGCAATAGTAACGTCTCTATTGCAAATACGACCACCGATTTGAATTGAGGCCGCATTGCGGAACGTGTTAATAATTCGCACGATACGCCATGCTTCCAAACTGCTTTGCGAATCACTGATTCGCGATTCATGAATTGCTGAATTGAAAGGGCGTCGAATTATTTCATGCAAACCACTTGATAATTTCCATGAAATGTACGAAAATGTACATTGCTTGCAGTTGCAATTTGTTATAATTTCTTGTATTTCAACGCAATGAATCAGTCGCAAACCTATTTCTCATGTCAATTTGGTTCTTTGCGAAATGTTCATTATGAAGAAATATTAAATACTTTGCATATTCGTATTGTAAATCTAAAGGCAAACAAGTGTATCATGAAGCATGACCGTGCATCACTTCACTGTAATACTGCTAAGATCAATTAAATTTATCACCGCATGAAATAAAATAAAACTGAGTGTCTGATGGAGATGTGTAAAATCACTATTTCGCAATCCTTGAGTTCTGAAACTCGTCCGGAATCCCTCTATTTTTCGAAAAGAAACAGATCCTTCGTCTTACAAAAAAGGAACGTTTATTTTTCTTAAACCTCCGTGTCACAAACACGTCCATTTTTTTCTTGTCTCTTTTTTGTAGTACTCTTTGCTTTTTTTTATCATGACGACGGCCTTGCCACGTAAAAGATTAAGTATTCGATGCTTCATTTTATTTAAATAATTTTCCTCAACTATATCAATCCAAATAAACATATGAAATCATTGTTTAGCAAAGTTATCAGGCATAAAAACTCCGAAATCTGAGTACAGAAACCCTAAATTCTATGGCACTATAAAAATAGATGAAGAGTATGACAATAATTCACAGACCGACGAACATTAATACTCATACTTAATACACCATTTAATATATTTCTGGGTCGTTATGATAGACTATGAAATTTTATGATATACAGCAAAACTCCATTTTATTCAGTGTGTTATTTTATTAAAAGGACGACACTCGCATCTAAAGATTCTGAATAGATATCAAATATTTATTTAAAAAATAATTATGATCATTTGCACCTTTCAACAGTTCCTAGTATTCAAAATATACACGTTAATAAAAAATGATTCACTGTTATACTTCTCAGAAACACGTTCAGCTAATAAATCAATACCATCATTAAAGTCCTGAGTCACTGTTCGAAGTTCCATATTGTCATTTTGAAGAAATAGTTATTACCACGAAGGAAAAAAATAAATAAACATCGCGCATTCATGCACAGCATTCTATTTTTCTCTTGTAATATTTCGGCAACTAATTAATTTAATATAACTATCGCTTCGTTTACTCGTGTTTACCGAAATATCATATCATGGATCATCCTACAAATGTACCCGCCATCGTCATTGAAATGATTACGATCACAGCCCGTTAATTTCGAGGTTTGCCACACTTGATATACATTCATGTACATTTGGATATAACAGCCCCGCATACTCCCACTTTACACACGCATATACACAACCGCGCGCACGTAGCTGTATCCAAAGTTGAGTATAGTATAGCATAGGTATAGTATGGCAATACACTACTACACTTGAACTGATCACTACCGTTAGGGCGCATGGCGTCTGTTATGGCGTCATTGTACATAGTATATGTGCGTGCAATGCGTTCAGTTTCATGAATTTCTGGACGTAACGTGCTTTGATATAGGGTACACTATTTCCTGTTAAGTGCGCTACTGGTCATTCCGGTTTCAGATTGTTATGTACGACTAAAAAATAATTTTTATCATTGGATGAAATTGACCAATTAAAAACAAAATTTTCTATCGAAACAGTAGGTTGAATAGCTAAATAGGAATAATTGTTTTCCTTATATGACTTTTGATAATTCTATTAAAAACATTCTTACACATTTTCACCGGCATACAATGCTAATTTTATATTTTAATGGTACCTAACAAGAAAAGTCCTATATCTAGACCAGCTGATTAAAGTAAAAGAATTCATTCATTAATAATGCACACTGAAAAATATACTTCCGGAGAACTTCAAAAAGACGAGAAAGACGAGAAATTCAAAAGTCGGCGATGATCACGGAAAAGATCCTACAAACGTACATACCGACAAAATCAAACAGAGGAATGAATTATATCACAAGACTTCCCGTAAAAATTGTATGATTACACAGTAAGATCTATGGGAATCTATTACTTTTTTCTTGCTTAGACTCTATACGCGAAGAAAATAATGTACTGCATCGTAAAATTTAACTTAGTACTTGCGATAATTATTTTTCATTTTCACTCTACACAAACTGTAAATTTAAGTTTTGATTGATGTTGACTGATAATTCATTGAGAAAGAGGACAAATTAATGTACTATACACATTAAATCACTAGTTGATTCTATGTCCCCTCCCCCCGCCCCTCCTCATACGAAAAATTGTGTATTTAACATATAAAAAATATTTTAAACCGTATATCAAAAATATTAACGAAAAATATATTTCGGTCATACACCTTTTTGTGGTTTTTCATATACGCTACGTGCATAAAAATTATATATATAAGTAGTTAAACAAGGAGAGTTCTGGATACAGATTCCTGCACCGACACGATACCGGCATCTAGGTTCGCGTCCGTGCTAAGTTAGGGACGTGGGGCCCCCTAGGTTAGCGACGTTGGCGCCCCCTGTGTATGGTAAGTTAGGGTGATTGGGCCCCCTATGAAAGATTTCTGGTTACCGACGGCTCCGAAA
>JARQTH010000640.1:39134-116072 GCA_030142595.1 Trachelus iudaicus
AAATGACGAAAAAATGACGAAAAAATGACGAAAAAATGACGAAAAAATGACGAAAAAATGACGAAAAAATGACGAAAAAATGACGAAAGCTTGTAAAAAAAAAGCTTCTAATGTTACAGCACTTATTGGTCCAGCCCATCGCACTGCTCCGATATCAAATTCTTAGAATCAACAAATTAATTAATAATTTGCGAAAATCCTCCTACTCCTCGAATACAAGGTCTAATACGTTACACTAAATTACTTGAATACCTACGATATTTTCAAAAAATATATACATAAACAAGCAATATAAATATTGAATGCCGACGATATTTTGTGTAGTTCACGTAAAACATTTTGGTTTCACATTGAATGCATTTCTTCTCTGCAGACTATACTATAATTGGATGCAAAAGATAAACTATTAATTGAAGTAAAGATTTTGGTAATGTAATCGTCCATTGAGTACATTTAACCAAGTATAGAATAAACATAATGAAATATTCAATTGAATGGACTGTGTACTTTGTCGAGTCATGCATATACCTATATAGTTGTGCGTATGACATATTTTTTTCGAGTTTGATATATCTTTTTGGTCAACTGAACTACATATTTACTTATCCACCCGTAAGCGCCGGGTGTACTTAATTTAAAACAATTTTTTTTCTGTTTACCAAACCTTTTTCTGCGTGTAGAAAAGCTAAAGTATATAGGGTGTTCCAAAATTCGTGCACTCGGAGAGCATCGTGGTATTCCGGAGACATCACAGTTGCTGGAGATGACTTTCCTTTTATTCAAATATGCTCAGTTTTTAAATAAGAGCCGATTGAAGATAACCAATGAAAGCGAGGCGGCGTCGGAAAAAAAGCACCTGCGATTTCTGAGTTTTCTCCTCTTGCTCTTGTTTGGCTAGCACCGTGAAAAAAAGCATGGCAAGAAAACTCATAGCTATCTTCATTGGTTATCTTTAATCGTCTCCGATTGAAGATTTCAGAATGTTTCGATAAAACGAAAATCATTTCCAGTATCTGTGATGCCTCCGGAAAACCACCATGTTCTTCGAGTGAGCGAATTTTTTAACACCCTTTATACGTTCCAAAACATCTACAATAGACACGTCGGACGGCTATTACGTCGATCAGCTGGAAACAGTCGTCTTAAAACATACATATTATCGATTAACTCTATTTATGGTATGTCCGATATAGTAGAAATATGTATAGTAAAGAGGGACTGTATATTTCGCCCGTCTTTGTGGCCCTAGTCTAGGATTTTTTATAATCTGCTAATGAAGCAAATAATAACATTTAGTATGGAATAACAAATAAATATTTTACATATTCACAAGAAAGGCGCCACATAATTGGCAAGTTATACATGGAACATACTATGATAGATTAGTGCTAAGATTATGAACAAGCATTCTATAAACGTTTGCATCTATTGTACCAATGACCATCTATATTCATGTATCAAAAACGCGTTTGACTGTAATTAAATAACTTTCCGAGACGAATTTGAAATGGATGATTACGATGAAGAGAATAATTCAATACTTATTGGTATACATCAAGATGCATAAACCTGGAGAACATAAACATTGTTGAGCATATTATTTACTTGTTATTCTATATGAAAAATTTTTTTTGCTGCTCTATCAGTAGATTACGAAAAATTTTAGTACATTTTTTACTACTTTTGAAGCCTGCACCTCGGAAAATATAAGTCAACTCAGTCTCAAATTGCTTCTAGAGCTACAGCTTATTATAATCTATCATTCAGTACTACATTTATTTAAATATCGAGGACCTCCTGAACTGGAAAAAAATAGGTTTCTACGTAGTTTTTTAAAATAGTTTTATCACCCGTTAATCGTTAAGTCCAACTGTTATTTACTTTTGAATCGAGAGCGACTGAAATTCTGTACTTGCATGTATTTTTGAACCTTTTTCTCCGACATGGACAAGAAAAGAAAAACTACCAGAAAAGAAAAGGTTACTTAACACAAGTTCACCCAATCCAACCTATCGTTAAATTATTTTTACCAAGGGATTGGACTATTTTTTTTCTCTGCAACCAAAGTAGTTGGCGATATATTGAATTTAGCAGCTACTTCGAGGGTTCTTGGAATACTGTTAGGATGGAGAGCGATTTTGATGGCGGGATACGCAATTTAATTTAAAAATGGTAAACCACAGCACACAAATGCCTATCCGACGATAAAGTGAAAATTTCTTAGATTTTTCTATTTTCATAAGAATAACGTTTTCAATTTCATAGGTATTTTCATATTACAAGAACGTTCTTTAAGTTGATGACTACCGATTATTTCATTAAATTTATTTCTGTAGCAAAGCCGAACACAACAACTGTTCTTCATAAGAAATAAATATTCAATTTCTGTCAGTTTCGACGATTATTTAATATTTACTTACTTACTAAGTATTATACATAAGCTGCTTAGTATTCGGTCATCCGCCAGACTTTTTACAGAGGAACGAATGAATTCGTAGAAGTACATACCATACATAGTCGAATTCTACCAATGAAACAGAAAAAGAATAACACATCACATAATGTGAAAAATTGGGCTTCGCATTGTCATCATTTTTGTAAAAAAAACATATCGCTTTTTATAATATAAAAAATTATTTACTTCTTCGTAGAATATGGAGTAAATATTCTTGGAAAGTAGTTGTATCTCACTCACGATGCGACAGTGCGAACTGCACTACTGTTTTTCTCCCACTTCCGTGACACACGACATTTATCAATGTTTCATCAAATTCTTTTTTCTGCAATGGCGAAATTTTATTTTCTCCGTAAACGAAAATTATTTGTTTTATTAGACTACATACATATCCATTATGATATAAAAATTCGCAATAAAGTATGTCTCATAATCTACGGTTATTAGAAGTTTATCTCCTAGATATCTGTGCCGTTTTCTAAAATTCCGTCTCGTTCTCTTTTATAGATTTATTCAATCTGCATACTCCTTTTTTACAGCCTGCGTAGAAAAAAAATAGGAAAAGTGTGGCGTTGGCTAAGGATTTAATCCTTACTTTTAGACTTTGTAAACTGTTCTTTATTTCTGCCGATGTAGGAGATTAAATATAATATTTCGCCACACTTTCGGAAACACATCTTTTTTCATCCTTTTTTGCTTCCTCGTAGAGAAAGCTATGTGACGATGGAAAATTTTTCGTTCGAGATTTTCAGGTCACGATGTTCAAAATGTGCCAAAACGTCGAAAAAACACATTTGAAGGAAATATCCGGATGTGTGTGTGTGGTGTGTGTGTAATGGCCTCTCAAAATTCAAACGTGCAAAATTCAACGTTTGCAGGTATGTGCAGCTCTATAATCCCTTCATTGAATATAATTTTCGTCATGATTCAAGCTGTAGCTCGGATTTTATGTCGTTTTCAAATTCCCAAAAAAAAGAACGTTATCACTCTAGCGATCGCAAATTTTGTGATACTCGTCTAAATAGTTCTTGACAAAGAGATTTGTATCCAAGGTTAGTTGGCATGCATTTGGGCCGAATTCATCAAGAAGTTTTGGTTTTATGGTATTTTGAATTTTTAAAAAAGTCAACTTTATCGCTGTAACTAGCGCTTATTTCAATGAATCAAACCACAATTCTCTGCAAGTATGAAATATTATCTAGCCGTAATACATATGAAATTTGGCGAAGATCGGCCAAGCGGATCTAATTTTATAGCACTTCGAAATTTCGCGGTTCGGTAGTAAACGGAGATTAATCTATGAGGAAGCTTAAGATTAAAAAAAATGAAAATGCCTCCTCATATAGGGACTTCGCATACTACCTACGATTCGGAGGAAGTAAATTGCAAGTTTCAACTTGCGGCTTGTTTTCTATCCGGAAGTGCTTCATGTTAACTTTTACTGTTCTATTGATTATTATCCCACAATGGATAATTAACCATAGTTTCTTTTCTCTTTATTTAATAACGTTAAATATCATTAAAGTTGGTACCATTCTAATCAAACTGTAGAACATATGAAATAATATATTAATTATCTTTTTGTAACATAGAGCTTCACATTCTATTCCATCGCTTCGTCTATAATCTATAATAGTAAACCTAATAGTCGATATCGGCTCTAATCCATTTTATTTTTAGTCAGATTAGATGAAGAATGCAGAAGAACCTTATTTGAATCGATAAAATATATTTCAAGACAGAAAAATATCAATTTATCAAAGTATATAAATAAAATATCAAATATATAAACAAAATATCATCATGTAAATATATATATAAAATATCAATTTAATTTAATTTCAAAAAATTCAATATCAATTTTATATCTAAAATATCAATATCATATCATAAATTATCAATTTTTTCGATCATTCAGTGAAAACTTTTCGTAGTGAATCCAATCTGACTTTATTAAAGAATATTTTATACATCTGGAATATTATAGGTTTATTTAAGTAAGAAGACGCATGTTAATTCGTTTATCAAAAGTTGTATTAGCTAAAGGGCAGTTGATATTCACTTTGCTATATTGAATTTCATAATTTGTACCTCAGATTCGTTATTAGCAATCCCAAAAACCCCCATATACAAAGATTTTTTGAGTGATTTCGTCTAGAACATAGAAAGCTTCATAGTTGAATGAACACGTACTCATATTGGTTTAGTCATTAAGGGATTAACGAGTAAAGATCAATCACGATTCGAAAGATGCTTCCAACAGATCTTAGTTTGATTCTTTATCATATTTGTACAGTATTGCTTTTTAAAAAATTGAATACACTCAGAGAAAATACAGGTTCAGAATAATTAATAATAATGTATATCTGTAAAAAAGAAATAAATGTACCCTTTATACCGGTTTCATTACAATCACATTCATTTAATGAAAAATAAATTTTTTGTAATAGGTATTTCCATAAAATTTTTGATTATATACAATAATTCCATGTTCAATAAATTCAAATAAATTTCGTTCAGATAATGAAATTCATTTGATTCTGTATACTTGCTTTCTCTCGGTGTAGGAGTGAGTATGAATAACAATGACTTATGAAAATAGACTTAGTTTGGGATGAACCTTAAGTTATGCCTAGGAAGTTTTGGTGTTGAGCTCCCCTTAAATCGGATTACCGCAGGAATACCTGAACATCTGACATTGAAGACTCGAAGATCCATGAGCGCCCATAGTATCTCTATAGGATGTAACGAGTTATACTATGGATATCCCTGTGACACATCCGATGTTAACATCGGAAGTGCGAAGATTTGGATATGCTGTGGATGTTCACGATACGCTTTTAAGACATTTGAGGACGTTCAGTAAATATATTAAACATCCCAAGCAGACATGCATAAGACGACTTGCGGACATCTTTGTAATATGATGGTTATTGTAATTAATTAATTAGTGTGTCATATTAATATACCACATCCAGAAATCATTTTTAATATGAAGTTTTTTTTATTGTTGAATTCAATTTGTAGTTAACTATATGCAATAAAACTTTGCAAAAGCTTGAGGAATAATGATAGTATTTTTAACCCTAAATGAGCTCTTCTCCTTATCGGTTTTTTTTCTCTTCTTCTCTTCCTTTCTCGCGGCCCCAGAGATGCTTCCTCGCGTAAATGATCGATAGTAGCGATAGAATAACATGTGAGAGGATATTATTTTGCATAAAAAGTAAGTGCTGAATACATTGTTTCGTCTGTTGGAGAAAAAGTTGTCTGAAAGTGCGTGAAGCTATTATCGTAAAATGAAATAGGATAGCAACCGAAAATGTATATATTTTTGTTAGTTAGTAGTCAGTTCTGAACTATGATTGATGCATCTTCCTATGAAATAGAGATGACCCAAATAGCGCAAATGAGGAATCTGGATTTAAAGAGTCATTGATACGAAGATTTTTTGTAAACAGTATGTTAAGTAGGACACATGTATACTTCAATCACAAGTTTGATCTCAGAATTATGGCGGTTTCGGAAGAGACGTCTATTAGAGAAATTATACCTACTCATATCGCCTCTTAAGCTTCTCTTAAGGCACCTTTAAGCTAAGAGGGAGCGCTAGTTTCATAATTGTGGGTCAGGGCACTATTCTACTGCTATTAAATCGTCTGTCAAAATGGCGTTCGTCCGTGATATCGCTCACCTCGTTTATATTTGCGAAATGAGTGCAAATCTTCCAGGCTAATCTGAGAATTTTTTATAATTGACAGCTCGTCCTTATGCTCTGTCCATTCAAGTGACATCTGGTAAGCTTTTAATTTTTTAATAATTTGTGTCACCTGTATGACTAGTTAATTGTCACAATAAATTCAGGAAATTTTATTTTTGCAGGCAGTGACAACTTCCTGAATATATTCAATAATCTTATATTAATATGGCATCTGCGCTTACGACGATGTTGTTGTTTTATGAGCCAAAAATAACCTTCGAATAATTAAAAAATTTTAACTGCTGAGCCTAATAAAAAATATTAATAAAAGAATTAAATGTTTTGCAATTTAAGTTGCACACTTGAGCTATATTACCGCGAGGAAACTGTTTTCGTGTATTACGAAAATTAATACCTATTTTGAAATACGTACCGCAAGAAACGCGCATGTGCAAAGCGCTGAACGCCATGTTTGTTGCGACGATGCCCCGTTGATTTTCCTAATAGCGCGCTTTCAACTAATAGAGGTCTTAAATGAAGGTATGAGTACAGTATCCCTTAACAGCAATCTAATCGTCTTTAATTAAAAGAAGTTTAATAGTGGTTAAAAAAGAGAGGAATTAGTAAAGGCCAAAGAGCATTATATTCGAAACAAGACGATTTAGAATAAAGAATAAAACATACGTGATTTATATATGATAAAAATGGATACGATTAATAATTAAACTAATAATAATAAGACTTATTATTATATCGAACAATATTTATGCATTGAATAATTTCATCTAGTTCATACAATTTGACATGGCTTGTCGGCCTGATTTGTAGTACGACCTGAGTTCCTATACAAGGTTCATGCTCTACGTAGCATGTATTTGGTCATTTACCATCTTACTTGACAGGTCGAACCGGATCGGGACGTATTGGCTTTCACGTCAGGTCACGTGGAGTGTTGACCGAATACCGTCTTGTTACCAAGTAGGTACTAGAATCCCATATTGGCTACATGCTCGCTATTGTTGCCTATCACGATTGACCTTCATCGCAATAATGAATGCTTGTCATTACTCACACATTCTTGTTATAATGATTTAGAAAAGAACGATGAACGCAAATATAGCCTATGTAAAATGTAAAAATTTCAATAATGTAATAAGTATAAGAGTTTAGAATTGGAACAAACTTACCAATGATTTATGAACGTGTTTTTTAACTACTGTATTTCTATTAAGGAGCCTGGAATCCTCGAATTTTAATATACAATTTTCAATCACGGAAATCATAAATAGCCAGAGTTTGGCAAAGCTTGTTTTCTAAAGCGGAGTTCACTCTGAGAGGTTAACAATATATTTGTTGCTATATCCCCCATCTTAAAGAATTCAGAAAGAGAAATCCTGGATGAGGAAAACCCTATGATCTGCAATTCGAGTATGAATAAAATATGAAACAATCCAGTGATAACCGAGAACAGAACTTGATAAGCAATTCTTAATCTCAATGTGATTAATCTAGAGCTATTTCACAATTCGCCCACTAAAACATCTTCCCACTCTTCAGCTTAATTTCAAAAGTGCATTTCATATGCACATCAGAAGATTATCAGATCGTAGAAAGTGGAAATTAAATTAATTTCATTGAAGCACTTTCAAACAATTGAATGTAGTTATTAGTTCCTATGGCTTTTCATCCGAAATATTATTCCAGTTCAATTCGCTTATTTATTCATGTATTCGGTGAGAAAATAACTTTCACAGGACATATGTAAATACTCGTTTCTCACTCATATGTGCATTGCATAAAACAGATGTTTTTAGGCATGTAAATATTACTTCAAGTTTAATAATGATTCTCGAATTAGGGTATTTGTCACATTATGTTTCCCGTTCTTTCGTCAAGTATTCTTATCAAAAACTGAGAATTTTTCGTATTTTGTTTCCACAAGGTTTTGGCGCCACGCAGCATTTCCATACGAATTCACGATTGGCTATCGATTTTAATGTTTTAAATTGTAAGATCATTACTTTAGGAATAACGAGTGACCTTGGGTTTGTTTTGTTCTCAGGCCTCAATGTATGATGGTTTACATAATAATTTTCAAATACCATTGCAAATGGAAATTCTTTTCCTACGTAGATGGCAACGTTTATTTCTATTTTCATTATTCAGTTCTTATTGATTATAACAACAATAATATTAACGGGAAATTAATCGTTTTCTGTTCAATAATCAATTACTTTGTCCATTTATGACAATTACTCCTTTTAAAAGAATCCATAAAATTTTCCAAGGATGTTCCATTCCTTGAGTCCTTGAAAATTATTTGGACTTTCAATTATTATACTCTAAATGGACAGTGACAATAAAAATATCAGATCAAGTCTAAGAGACAATTTGAAAAATTTAAGTACGGTAATTGCAACGAAAAATTTAATAGAATTATTATTAACTAACTTTTGTATCGAAAGAAAGCAGTTTATATCATTTAAAATATTTCAATAATGTATTATTACAGCATTTGCGATTTTTCTTTATAAGTACATTCGTATAACCTGAGAGTTCAGCTCATTATTCATACAATGAAATTTATAAAACTCCCCGGATGAGATCTATCCAAATAGACCAGATATACGTAGATTCATAACCTGTTATTGATTCTCTAACATACTGCCAGGTCCAATAGTAATTGCACAGTATTATGCTTTCTTCTGGATGAACCATCCTTAGGCTGTTCGCAGAACATATATTTTTCTTCAGATTAAGAAGAATCTCATCCATAAAGTACCTTCTATTCAACATTTTTAATCATTTAGTGTCATTAACATTTTACTGCACCCGCTGCTTGTCGGAGCAAGCGTTCGAAAATACGTATTCTTTATAAAAATTACTACTTCATTATTGTATGTATATTAGATAACATGACGTGTCTAAATAATGTCATTAAAAATCATAAAATTGGGTTGAGCATGTGGTATTTATATAGAAAATGTATTGAGTGATACGGATTAAAGGCATCGATAACATTTTATCAGCACAGCTCAACAATATTACTAATGTGAAAATGATAATCTAGAAAAATCACAACTTTAATCACATACTACTCATAATTTTGGGGCTACAATGGAACCTCGCCTGGCTTACATGGATATCCGGAGGGGCACGTCTTAATTTTCTCGTTCGTCAAAGCAGGAAAGAGAGGTCACCGTCGTGACTGTTTCTCGAACTTCATTAGTTTTTCACATAGCTTGCATATCTTCGCATTAGGTAAACTAGGTGAGATTCCACTGAATTACGATATCCGAAACGCTGTATTTCAATCATCAGTTTACGTAACTGAGACGTAGAAATGGTGACCCAATTTTTGGAGAGTCAATATCGGTGTTTTACAGTATTTCATTCGTTTTAGATTTTTTAAAACGAATGTTAATGATATAGTGATATGGTCCAATGAAATGCTATAACAGATATTGATTTATGTTACAATTGATCCTCATGGTGTTTTAATTATAAAACTATCGTCGGGGAGTCAGCGAGTCCGACATCGAAAATATCTCAATGCTGTGATAGACCACACAAGTGACACTAACATGTTGAAGAGTCCTTAAATCTGAAATTCGACCTAAAATTATTTCCATTTTTCAAATTTACATCGAAACTTTAGGACCGAATTACTTTTTCGGTGTTGAGTTAGTTATTGCGAAAGTTGTGTCAAAATAGACGTGAACCTTGAAGAATATGCGCCAAACTTCGTTTTGGAGGAGAATCTCTGTCAAAAGTGTGTTATTCATGATTTTCGTTTGCATTTTACTCACATGGTAAGGAAAGATCCGGAGCCTCTTTAACCCTAACACGGGCTTATAAACTGCAATGTAACTACGTAACGGATAGAGATTTTTTACTCGAAATATAGTGAAATAAAAATTCCAAAGTATAAGTAATATGTCTAAAATAAAATGAAGTGAAAACTTCGTTTGAAATTGTGGAGAAAAATCAAGGAATCGCGTGTGTCTCTCAGATGCGTGTGCGATGGTGTCCACAGAGAAAAATATATGTGTAGTAAATTTTACAAGAAAATTAGATTCAATTTTACATAATACATTTTCTATGAAAATAACGCAATGAAAAAATTTGAGAAAAATTACCATATTTCGTAGTAAATTTTCGCACCCGGTACAGCCGAGTCTTTCTAGCGTCGGTGTACTTTCCCCTCAACTGTTCAGTAGTAGCGGAGAATGATTCCCCCACTTTGTTGGCGCGATGCGCGGCTAGAATGCGCGTTATCTTCTTCGCTGACAACAGTTAACGAGGGCTAGTTATCACATACGTATCATTGTCTCTCTCTTAACCGCGCCTCTAAAGATTAGGTAGCAAAGATTCTGAGAACCCATATTCCCGACTCATAGAAGTTAATAGGACTTGACTATATGTTACATCTTATAACATTACACACATCAGTTATTGTGATATAACATAACGAATTTTCCTAACGAGTAGCGTTAATTTTAAAAACGAAAAACGACTTCGGTCAAGACCAAAATTACTATGATTACAATTAAAATTCATGTTTGTCTTTATTGTATTATATTTATTTTATTATATATTGTATTATTATTTATAATAAAAGAATGAAATTATAACAAAGATCATTACATTCACACTTTTGGAATATATTTAATGCCATTATTTTATTTTATTTTACATGTAATATGTGCAACATCGACTTATATAATAGTATTTTATAATTCTAGACTTTGCCATTCGAAGCAATCGTGATTCGGGATTCCAATCGCATTATAACAATTATCGAATCCAACATCGTTTAACTTTTTCGAAACGATGCGTACTTGAATATTTGCTTGTTGAATAGAATCATAAAAAATAAAACAATGGTATATTTTCAGGTGGAATCATAATTATCGTATCATCGGTAATCATAACGCCATTTGGTTTCATCCAGGTTATAACTTCTAAATTATTTGCATTGGTGTAACTTGTCAAGATTGATCGAGGCAAAGAGTTACATGTTTTACATTTTTTTTTATGAACTAGACAAAATTACAGATTTGATGATTGTCGCACAAAAATAATAAGTTCTCTAAATTAGAGAAGGTATACTTTTTAAAATGCCAAATGATACAATATTCAATTTAGATTCCAGAAAATTTTACTACTTGTATAATAATTTGTACGACTTACAGATCAAGACCCTGTTCATGATTCTCATTGTACTCATCGAAAAAAAATTGTAATTTGTCTAATAAGCCAAGTCCCCTTGTAAGGTAAAGAATTTATTAAAAGGCGCATGTCAAGTAAGCATTGAGGTTGATAATAAAGTGACATTAAAAAACAATGAGCGTCCGATAAAATCAATTATCAATATTAAAAAATGTTTTGCACACTGAACTGATTAGCCAATCTATGAGTGACGGAAGACGTTAATTGCTAATCAATTTGAAGTGTCAGTTCCACACGTGTCGCGTACATCTGTCCATATCCGGGGATATTACACTTCTGCGAATACGTAATGGAGTAATTTACAGAAGAATAGGCTTCCGTGACGGAACCGCGAACGATTCCAGCCACATTTGCGATGCAATTTATGGGTAAAAGTGGGAGTATTCCATGAGGTGAGTATAGGGCAGTATATACATTATACATATATACGTACAGACACACACATATACTCACACAGAACCATACATAAACGCTAAGTTCACTTGCCCTCGCGCCTTTGCGCTTCGTTCGTCATGAATGCCAACCTCACCAGTGCAGTAGGAAGTCGCTTCTTCTAAAAGGAAAAAAATCATCTCGTTCCTGCCATTGCCCCTAGCGGCGGTTCTCGCATCCTGCATACTGTCGGCAGCATTTATAGCAGCAGATACGCACGTCAGCCCGTATATAACCAAACTTGGAAACTTCAAGCTTCCAAAACCCAATGGCCCTGTGTCAACTCCTCCCGTCATTGTCAATCCAGCCAGTACTTTTTTTCGGTCCTCACTCGAGATCAACGTCAATGCGGCTCGGGAATTGCAAACAGCCTTTCGAATTAGCCGCCGCATACACTTCCCTCGCGTCGTTTCCAACGGTGCTCTTTATCTGTGAATCCATCGTAGGCCGTCCCATCGTTGGCTTTGTCTACTATTGAAAGGGCTTTCATTAACGGTCGCAGCTCGATCGCTACGGTTTATCCTATACCCAACCCTTTCCATTGCGTATTATTCTCACGTACTGCACATCGTCTGTATATTTATACAGACACGCTACCGATCTATGGTTGTGAGAGTGAGTACTATCGCATCGCGTAAGATTTTTGCAATTTTCTAATCACCTCCCCCACATCATGAATGTATATAAATGACACTAAAATTATACGCAGAATATTCGTCTGTTATTAATTAATTTAGAAACACAAGCGAACGAACGAGAAAAGACTCTTCATAATTTCTAATAAAATGGAATCAAGCTCGAAACCAACATAATTCATACGACTCGCAAAACCGCACTGTGTAATATAGATCACACTATTTGCGTTGTTTAATACATTTGTATTGTTATACATATAATTACTATCATCATGTAATTATTGTGAAAGCAAAAATTACATAATTGCATATATATTGTGTTTGAATGAAAATCGAATATAAAAAATAATTTATATTAAAGATTACAGTTTTCATTTATGCTCGCCAAATTAATTCACAGCAGTTTTATGTACCATCTGTAAATACTATATTAAGGGTAAAAAAATCGATTTTTTGTTGCATTCTCTCAAACACTTAAAAATATTTCAAAACTAATCCAATTTATAACAGAACTGACAGACTGTCTCCGTTATCTTTAAAACCGCACATCAGGATCCACTGGACCTTTTATATTATACTCAGGTACCCCACTATGAGATAGAGTAAAATCCGCTTTCAGTTAGCCTGCTAATATCAAAGGACACATACATGTGTGTACGAAAATTTTCGTGAGCAAAATCTGAAAGAATTGAACAACCAATTACTTAATGTTAGTGAATCCACTTGATTTCTTATATACACTACCAATCAAAGGTTTAGGTTCACCTCACAATGTTAATGAAATGTTCAAAAAATCATGGTTTTCTTTATTTATTGTTATTTATTATTATTATTTATGAAATATTAATCATTGTGTACATAAAATATGTCGACTTACAAAAAGATCCACAAGTATTTATTAATATTTTCGATTCTTCGAAATATTCGCCTTTTGCTCGTATAACAGCAGAATTCAAAAATAAGGCAAGTGAACTTAAACTTTTGACCGGTAGTGTATGTTAAAATTACTTTCAGGTGATCCTTAAGTTCTAAATCATTTTTACTTCACACATTTACTCTTATTAATAATATTATTAAAAATTATGATATTTGTTCCTAATTGTAAGATTTACATTCAATCAACTCCTTGGCATGAACTGGTTGGGTTAGTTCTTCGAATGCCCGTCGCCACCGTCAGGAAATTCCGTCACATATGGCCCTAGTAATCTTCTGCTCAGTGTTCTTGAAATGCGTTTAATGCTAAAGATCAGGCCAAGCTTGGCAGAAAATTATTAGCGCCACATACAGGCCTGAATTCAATCAAGTTTTCTTCGTTAATTACGTATATTCTTACGACAGTATCCAAAATAAACTGTAGAGCAAAAAAGTTTCTCATGTGTCATGTCTATGGGCTCATCTCAGTACATGTTTACACGATTACTAAACCACTAATACCCTACTGCTCCATGTACGAATGGAATTTATTTCTTCACCAAATTTTAATATAATCAGTTCTGAACTGCATCTAAAATATTGGATTCAATCACACACATGTTTGTTTTTGACAAATATATGATATACTCCCATTTGCAGTCTTGCTTAAGAGTGAATCATATTTCATACTTGTACGTACAGACGCGGCAAACCGAGTTCCAACTTTATCCTCGTATAATATAACTACATAATATAACTACTAACTTGAAGTTGCGGCCTGGATTATCCGTGTCTATGCATATACGATGTTTAAAGTGAGAAATTTACAAATCCCAAAATCTGAGTGACATATCACCAATCTTATTCGGACCAACCAAAATGTTCTACGAAATTTTGATCTCTACGCTGCACAATTTTTTAATTAATATTTGAAATTCATATTACGCATTATTTACAGTCGGAACTAATATATAAATAAACTAATCTCATCAGTATGCATACATCTGTCTGTTAGTAAATTCGTGTTTTCCCTCTTTAATAGAGTTGATAATATGAAAATAAAAAAATTGCTTCCCAGTGACTAGGATTTTATCAGAAGTCTTCAATTAAGTAGTAGAAATATGGTGATAGTATTCTCCGCCTGGATCTTTTTGGGCGCAGAGATTTATCGTTTCAAGCACCATTTACACATGTGATCACAAACATCAAGTATGCACACAAGCATAACACAAGCATGCACACAAACATCAAGTAGCGTTGTCTCCATTTAATATAATATAATAAACATCAACATCGTATGGATTCTTAATATAATTTAGTAGCCTCGAAAATTCCTCCCGTACAACGCGTTTTTCTATTAACAATACAATACAGTGCTGTTATAAGTGAATTCATGGTAATTACCAATCCATGTAGCATTGAGCCTCTTATTTTCAGAAATCATTATCGAAAAAATATATTTAACAATTTTTTTTGAAGATTGTTTTCATGTGGATTTACAGCATCCAATTTAGATCCACTACATTGTTGGAGCATGATCATGTACAATGTATTAATTGTATTCAAAATACTTAGTAATATCCAACAATTAACCTTAAAATCCTACTTAGAGATGTGGACAGCCTAGAGGTTGATTTTTCAACTGAATACTGAATTAATGGTTAACATCTTAATCGATGTCGGAAATCATACGCGTTACTAACGCATGAAGCATACGTGTATATAATTATGTCATCACTTACGTTTCATTTACGTTTCAATACGCTTATCGTAAGCAAAACAAAAAATACATAATAGATACTGACATCTAATCAGTGATTGAATGTTGGGATCTTTAAATTAGAGATGGCTGTAATATAGGAACATCATGAACATGTACTATTTACTTTAAGAGCAAAGAACAATTTTTAATGTTTCAATGCAAATTAAAAAATAAATCGAATGCTGACGGCATATAGTTCTCATAGTTAGCGAACCGATAATAAACACTTTGAATGTACTAATAATTCCAAAAAATTTTCTTTGACCAAATTCAATTATTTATCGCTCAATATTAGAAGTTTACACCCGTTTTACTAAAAACGTTCACGTTTCCATCTGTACATTTTTATAAAAATGTAAATAATGTGGAATGTGAAAGTACCAAATTTAAGGAGGCCTTGTATACATATATATAAATATCTGTATGTCCAAAAGCTGGTTGAAGTACGTATGTCCGGCCGTCATAGCCTTGATGGCAGCACTAGTCTACCGGTCAATCGGAATTTTAAATCAACGACCACGGATATTTGCCTGAAAAGCTTTCAGCCCGCAAATTATTCATGGTACGCGGACGAGAAAGACTCGTTGGGACGAATGCTCTCTAGCGGCTTGGAAACGAAGTAAATATGCTCCGCTCCCGATTCGATCCTCTTGCTGCCTTCTACAGTTCTCGTGTCGTCAATGTAAAAGAAAAACTTAAAAAATACTAGAAAAACGCTGGAAAAATTTTACACATAATCGAATTTTACACATACCCATTTTATGTACTCCTTATTTTTAGTTTGATAAAATTGTGCCTTTTTTATTCGCTTTTTAACATATTTTCGTACGAAATGAGTCAAAAATCTGAAGAGGTCATACTAATGGTGCATTCTGAATTCTCTGTGAACAGTGTGAGTACTACTTACTATTTACAAGACTTGTATAAATTTGAAAATGCAACATAAAATTCTTCAATTTAACGATTGAAAATGATATCACTTACTTTCGATAACTTATTCAGATAACAGCATAACAATGGAAGCTGGCAATACGTCACGTCTCTTGACACTGTATATCCATGATACTTTTACTAGACAACTTGAAAGCTCAATTAACCCATAAAAACGAGTTCAACTTGAGGAAAACAATGATAGTAGGTACTATGACGTAAATTGAAAGACATCGTTATTAGTTATCACCCTTATCATCAGCTAACGTACTAACAATGTGCTATAGTCATCAGGCACTCCACTAGACGCCGTAGATTCACAATGCTCTCACTTGACAGCTTCAAACCACAATTACCCTATAAGAATGCCCTTGGCTAATTCCCTTTGTACCATCTCACCACCATAATCACAACCACTTCTCGTTCCTGCAGATTAAAACTAGTCCGCTTGCACCCTTTCAAAAAATACACGTTCGCGAGTCCTCATTCAGAAGGAAAATAATAATACCTACGCTCTATAAACGTGTACTGAATGCACACGATGAAATACATATCCGAAGCTTGAATGCACGACCTACGTAGATATAACCCTATAAATGCATATACATGTAGGTGCATTAGACTTACGTACAGTGCACTTTCGGCGATCATCTTTTTCGTATAAGATTCAATGATTAGTTGAAAAAGGTAGATTATTTGAAATTTCTGAAAGAAAATGTGGTATAAAGTAACCTTGTTTGATAATAAAAAATGTATGGTTATAAGTCTTCTCGAACAAAATTTAAGCGTGCCTTAAGAATGATATGAAATATTTTGCAATATTTGAGAAAACATGGTACGAATGATCATCTCCATCAGCTTCCTTAGAAGAGTTCCATGTTTTTCGCCTGTTAAATTATTGTATCGTATTACAAAATCATGTGACAAATATACCAGAAAGATGTAAGTCACTGTTTTCTAATTTACCGTATAAAAATATTTAATATTCAAAATGAAGCTCTTTAAACCTCCGCACTCACGTAGGGATCCAAAAGATCCAGATCTTTCAATTTTCGCACCACCATCACAGTAATTTTTATTCGGTACTCTCTATTTATTGACTGGCTATGAATTTAGGCTTTAAAACAAGTTAATTCTCCTAACTATATTTATAAACAACAATAATTCAGATGGTTTATAACTTCTAAATAATATATGTACAAGAGTAAAGGCTTGAGCACAGTTATCATCACGGAAATAAGCCCAATTATGGGCATCATGCCCACATACACATACCCATAGTGGTGATATACATTCATGCCGTAATCCAGGTGGAATGACCAGCACATCAAACGCCTCAATGACGCTGCTGCTGCACTGTGTTTTCCGTTAATGTATTGGGTGTGTATACATATGCACACGAAAGCGAGTGTGTGGAGTTCGGGAGAGGGTAGGAACGAGGAAAGGGGAACAGATAAGGGCATGCAGGAATCATTGACAAATACATATACACGTTGCATGGCTTAGGTAGAATGGCAGTTTGAGCATTTGTGGTTCCGCATGATGCAACGTGTGCGTGCGTCATATGTGCTTCTGAACGTGGTTGTGAAACGCACCATATAACGAATAGAACATAAATCTCGGTAGACTGGACATGCGTAGCCCGAGCCAGCGGTTCTCCTATTTCCGTTTGTCATATCATTACAATCTCAACGTTTTTTCATTATTCTTTTGTAATGTTTACGTGACGACTTTAAATATACAGTTTATGAATTCGGATGTGCAATATATTATAATTTGTCTATATTTTATGGATTTATTTCGTATTGCTGTAGGTAAGGTGTCGCCTAATCGTGAATATGATTTAGATTGCTGAACGAAATTAAGTATTTAAGGATTTTGCATAATCCGGTAGAAAAAATAATAAGCTTCATTGTCGAGGTCGTAATATTCTAAAACAGAATTTTTTGTCTGCAATATTTAATTTGTAACAGTATACTGGCAAGTTATTGGGTTGTCCGGAAAGTTCGTGCCGATTTTGAAGGAAAATTGAATACAGCTCGTGCCGATAATCGGCACGAACTTTCCGGACAACCCAATATTAACACAACATTGTTAACCAGTCACGAGTTAACTCGTGATTTCACTTGCATTAGCTATTTCATTTCCACATTCAATTACGGAATAATAGCCGGTGACATGAGATAGATTTTGCGTAAAATTGCTAATCAACAATGTATAAAGTTCTATAATGGTAAATAACATATATATATATATAATATGTAAAGTTACATAACTATCAAGTATTAACCTCATATTGCACATTTCCCTTTTTACTGTTTACAGGTTCTTGTGTTTCTTCACTTAAAACCTACCATAATCTTTTTGTTGTAACAAATCCTCAAAGAATAGCCCATAATGTGCCGCCAGAGGGCACCTTAAATATTACTTTTTGGGAAAACGACTATAAACTTGCCTAAACATTTAAGATAGTGACGTCATAAGCATTTAAAATATTTTCAAGGAAGGGGAAACCTTTCAAAAATATTTTTCAGACAGATTAACGGTGCCATCTCTCGTAAAAAAAGGATAAAGCGGCTTTTTCTTTGAGCGTTTGTGATAAACACTTTTGTATCTAGCTAGTACGAATGAGTATAAGACTCGTGTCTTTCGCTCGCTTTCTACTCGCCTAATGGCTCGTGTATTTTAATTTCACGTTCGTGTGTTACACTCATTCGTACTAGCTATATAAAATACTATATTAATAAAGTTTTTATTGATTGCGAAGTAAAACTCAGTTCATTGAATGTAATTAAACATTTAATTCGACTGATCGAGTATGTTCGTGAAATACTGTACAAGTAAATATATATATTTTAGTTCTCCGATAAAACGGAATTCAAGCCAGCTACACAAACAAGCGCTTTATCTGAACCAAACTCACAATTCATTGTTGGTCAACACCTACCGCCTGAGTGTGCGCAAATAATTGATTGTATTTCAGTTGCAAATTATCAGTTTGGTAGTGAGCTTTGCGAACTTCATTGTATTTTCTTTTGGAGATTTACCAATCTAATGTAATTCAATCAAACTGCGCTGACCTGACGTGACATAATATACCGTTTCGAACAGTACGACGAGGGCCTATTAATTATTTCAACTTTAATCAACATTAGAAATGCCGGTCATGGTGACTACAGTAGTACTTACTATGGTAAATATCGACTGTCAAGGTTTCAATATGAATGAAGTCGATAAGCACTTTTCTCCTTTATTTTGTTACTTCCTATCTTTTTGTTTTAGTTTGGTTCCTATGTATGAAGTCATATATACCAGACATTTTTCGTTGATTTCTAGGTGACAACTGGCTACAAATGTAACTTGGATTTGTCATAGGTAATACTGGAATCGTGCATAGCTTGACAAAGTGAATGTAATTACTTAGTTCTTGTACAGTGAAATTACCGTAGAATTTAGGACGCACATACATACATTGTAACGTATCTCTTTTTTTTTAACTCGACATCGATAGCGAAAAATCCGAGAACGAACTATTGTCGAAAACCAACCTACGTTACCTTCGGCCATTCACCCTTCGCTCGTGCATCCGCAACCCAGGCGGGCGCCAGCCAATTCTTTTTTTCGCCGGGAACTGTCGAGCCTGTTCGTGACACCTCGGTCGGTGCCTGAGACAGACTGCTTTGACAATAGCCAAATTCGAGAACTAATCATTCTGATTGGTCGAGATCCTTACAGCCGATAACTCATTCTTTCGTCATCTCTTTAAATCAAATCCAGAATGTTCGTTAGCGAATCGGTACATAAACACCTGGAGATCCTCCAAGGCTGCTTCCCCCGGACATTAGGTTATAGCTGGGCACCACATCCTTAACTCGGGGAGGAGGTTCCTCTCCTGTCCTTAACCGTATCAAAACTACAACTCCGCCCGCTCTACAGCCCTTTATCCATCTGCAGCGGGGCGCCGGTATCTCACGCGGGCTTCTACCGGTCCGTGGAGACGTCTCCGTCGGGTACTCTCCTCTGCCGGGCAACTAGGTACGTCGAGACTATCTCTCCACGGCAGATTCGAGCACCTCGATCTCAACTAGACATTACGAAATCTTCCTAGAGTATTGGCATAAGTATACGAATCAACCCGAGAGCGTAGCTTCTGAGCAGGGTGGCGACCCCAATAGAATCCGAAAGTGAGAACGTTATCTGTATCGGTAGTCGGAGTCGCGTTGTGACCGTAAATCGAAAAATCACGTCACAACATATACATATACATATGTGTGTACTACTGAAATCGCGTCATTCATTGCAGTTCACAATGCAATCCTCAACTGGTTATCTCGATGACCTATAAAGTTGACTGTGATAATCACAATAATAATGAATCGGTTACTCGATTTCAAATAAACGGGTGTCATTTCACAAATTGGGTGTTTCGCAAATTTTCAGTATGGACCTTTGTTAAGTGAAAGGGAATTATTGGTTAATAGATTTTTCGTAATTATTAAAATTTTCTAAGTTATACAATAGCGCAAGAATTTTCTAAAAAAATTATATATATAGTACATTAAGTGGTACAAAGCTTTTACAAATGCAGGACGATTTAAATGTTCCATATTTCAAATATACACTGTATTACGTGGGAAAACATTAATTTCAAAAATATTTTGCAACGTTTCGAGTTTATGGAGGCAGAATTGGGATTATTTTCTTTGTAAGATTTCCAACTGCCTACAGGGATATATTAATAATCCATTGGACTAAAGCGCAATACAAATGCAGTGCGAAAATATGTATATGCATATTAGCTTAAGTAATTTAAATTCGTGGATGCTATGAATATTTTTTCATAGAGGACGCCGCTCATCCCCGGGAATATCCACCATGAAATATATATAGGTTCCTGTATCTCAACTGTAATCAATCATATTCCTGGCGCAAAGGTACTGGGACAAGTCTGACAGTCAAAAAATATATATCCCGTGTAGAAATTCAAACTAGGTATCAGCTAGATAACACCAAGTTTACCTGTCTTCTGTACAAGATCTAGGTAGGAAAGCTGGCTAGGACCTCGTGCTATATGTAATTTCGCTGTATCCAGCCTTTGGATAGAAAAGCTATCTAGGAATTGAACAGGATCTCTATACTTCGTCCTGTAAACTTAGCTAGCGCTTGGTCAGCCTGAGAGTAATAAAACTGCCGAGGTGCGAACTAGGTAGCATCTAAGTAGCCTAGGAGTAACAAAGGCAGAATTTATATGCAGTCGTTATTCAATTTCTATTGAACGGTGAACGTGTAATACATAAAAATATATTATCCTATTGTTATTAATTAAATAAATATCCTTACAAAAAGCAATCAATTTTCAGACATCAGAAGATTCCAGATCCTCCGCATCTCGATTCTGAGGGCTCGAATGCACCTGACCTTAATACATTATGATTAAAAATTTTAATAATGTGATATAATTTTCAGGAAATAACGTAAAATAATAATTTGAAAAAGATGCTAGAAAATGTTAAACGAGCACTATCTATGACTAAATTATCGGTGATTGTCGGCATTTATGTAATAACATTTAAGTGAGTATAATTTTATTACATCAAATGCATGAAGTGAATTTCGTATCTATGAAATTGTCACAAAATAATTCCTTACTTTGACGAAGTTGGTGACGAGATCGTTTTCTCAATATTTCCTCGACATCGGCCTTTACAGCACGATGTCTTTTTACCCGCTCTCGGTTTACAGATCGCTTATTTTAACACGCCACTTTTCTTATGAGTGCACAAGAACTGTGAAGGTAAGGTTAGGTCTTGCTCGTGATCTCGCGCGTAAGGAACGCTGAACAACATGTTTTAGTATAGTTGGATAGACTCGAGATGTCGTCGCGATCTATAAGTATGTGCTAGATAATTTAGGTCTAGCCCCTTTACAGATAACTTAGAAGAGGAAAACTAGATAGACTCTAGATGTACGTGCCATCTGTAGGTGAATTCTACCGAGATTATATCTAGCGTCTCTTCGTTTAACCTTGATCAAGAAAGCTAGCTAGATGCTCGGTGCAAATCAGTAAACCCCTATCGTATTTCCACACGGGAATAAACCAAAGTTCATGTAACCTAACCGGTGACTATCAAAAAAATAATAAATCGTCATATCCAACAGAAAAAAACTATAAAAACCGATTTGTAGCGTTATACAATATATGTAAAAATAATGTGTATTTCTCAAAGTACTTTTTACGACCCACAAGAAAGTACATAAAAATAAACTACCTACAATTATATACAGGATGTCTCACCTGACCTGACCTCTTAAAATTTCATGATTTCCTTTGACGATACCGGTAAAATTTTAAGGGAAAAGTTGTTCAATACAAAGGGGAAAATAATCTGATTAGTAATTTGTATATATTTTTTTGGAGTTAGATTTTTTCAGATTTCAAGGTTATCGATGATTTTTGAAGTGGATCAACATATTTTAATTACAGCACCCTTTATAACTCATAAAAAACAAATTCAAAGATGTCCAATATGTTGACACTTGGATGATCTTAAATGAGAAAATCATGTTAGTAGGGAGAAGGTAAATGTAACACTTATGTTTCAACGCAAAACATTTATTTGAGAAGATGTTCAAAATGTGCATCTCAATGTATTTTTGAAGATGGTAAATTAATGATTTTTCTACATTTTCAAGTACTTCTGTAGTAATTGTATTACATGCACGTAGATATTGAAATTCATTCATTTATCGTCCTCGAATAATTATTGAAATTAATGGAAATCATATAGAAATTTTCTCGTTCAAAGTCCCGTGAAGGTCAACACATTGCACATCGTTGAATTTGTTTTTTCTTTATGAACTACAAAATTGTTGATAAATATGTTGATCCTTTTAAAAAAAACATCGACGACCTTAAAAATTCGAAAAAAAAATTTAACTAGAAAGGAATTTATGCTAATCGGAGTATCAGCCCCTTTGTACCGAACAACTTTTCTTTAAGATATTTCCCGTATTATCAAAGGCAACCGTAATATTTAACCCTTTCGGTACTACTGCCGCCGATTGGCGGCGTCTTCGGAAAGTTATGTCGCCGAAAGTTATGACTGTTGCGGTCCGAATGAAAAGTTTAGTGTCAATCACGCTCGAGATTTCTATGAATGACGCAAAACACGTTTTCGCGGTTTATGCTGCCGTGCGATCCAACCAATCTTGTGGAAAACTTCCCCGCACCATGAATGTATAGCCGCGGCCAACTCCTCCGTACCGAAAGGTGGTGGTGTTAGGTGAGACACCCTATATATTAATACGCGATAATGATCAAAATAACATTATCATCCAGCCGCGATTTGGAATAAAGAACAATACAAAGATAACGAAATTGATAAATGTGAAAATCTTTAAATTAAATTTCATTTCGTGTATAAATTTCATCTATATTTTAATCGATTCGAAACGGTCGAATCATAGAATTCTATAGTCACAAGTTCATTCCAAATGCTTGCTCTCAAGAGCAGCTAGTAGCTGATAGTAATCTAAGTACCAATTAGCGATGCTTATTCAAGATTGAAAAAGGGCTACCAAATCATAGCTATCAAGTCTTAGTTTTCAACGATGGATCAAACTTGGTAAATCCTCAGCAAAACATTGGTCCAATGTCGGGTCGAGACTGAGTTGATATCAATGTATTAAGTCTCAGTGAAACCTTGGACCAATCTTGGTTCAAGTCTGGACTCAACTTTGTAGTATTTAACTAATATTCAATATCATAATATTTATTTGTATTTTACGTGTCTTAAATTTCATTTAATTAACATATATGTGTGTACGCCTATCATGGTCTGCTCGCGTTAATGATTGTATCTGTGTTAAATTAGTTATTTAAAAAGTATTATGATAATAAGGGTAGTATGGTAGAGTCTGGGTGAATTCAAATCAATATCTATATACATGTATTATATGTATAGTTTGTTAATTTCCACAAACAAATATCAAAATATAAACATTGAATAATATTTCCAAAAATATATTTGATATTAGCAAATAATTATTGTTCTCATAACAAATCATAGAGTTTTGCAACATTTATTACATGCGCAACGGTTTACTAGTACAAGCAAATTGACTAGTTAATACGTTTATATAACGCTACCATGTTTTTCTCATTTTTCGGTACATCTAGAAAAGGGGGGGTAAAGTAGTACTTTTAATGCCTAGGCATTAAAATTACTTAAAAGTATACTTATAAAACATGGTGTGTTAGATAAAGTTCCGTGTGCACCTCGGGGGTAGGCCTTTTAAGACCGCGTGCGATGTTTTCAATATTCGTTTTCGCCTCGCGCGCTCGTCTACAACTTGTACTGAAACCATTGCACTTGACCTTAAAAGTGCCATTTTACCCCCTTTGTACACAATGTACTATTGCACGGTTGGTGATTGAACCTAACCCTGTGACAGCACGTGATTACTAACAGTTATTAGCATCATGTTTATAATCTTGCTAAACAAAAGCTGTTATATGTGAAAAAATGTATGAATCACGCGCTGATAAACATTTCATTAAAAAAATCATATACGTATAGCATAAATTGAAAGTGGTGCTAAAAAAATGTTAAAACTTTCTCGCACAGAATGCGCTGCCATGATTTTCCCTAATGACTACGATTCAACAAAGAGCATCCCAATGGAATAGACGCAGACGCCTCATGACTACTCTCGAACATTGATTTCTGCATTACCGTGCGGTGAATTGTGTTCATCTATTTACAGTACGCGTCTCAAATGGCTGGCCCCACCTATATATTTTAATACATAGGTGACTTGCTAACCTTTACGAAAATGAAGGACATATGGACAAGCATAAACATTTTTTTCCTCATTACCTCAATTTTTGCTAACTTTAATAATTCATATCACTTAAACTAGACGGTAACCATTGTTTTCTTTGAACCAATTGACACAGCAGATTGAGTTTTTTTATTCATGAAAAGACTTAGGGTTAACTTTAGATCATAATTCTATCATACTATTTTAAGGAAGATCTGTACATCAAATACCTGAAACCTAATACTTACGACTGGTGTTTCAAATAGCCAAGCGTTCAAGGTGCGCGATTGTCAATTTAAGGGTCCCAGGAACAACTCCATACTATTGGAGGGAACAATTTAAGATCGGTTAAAAATTTTGAAATGGCCAATAAAGGCATTACCGAAAGACAGCATTACAATGTAAGAAAAAAAAGATATATTTCTAAGTAATGTAACGTTTTCCTTTAGTGCAATTTCGTACGCTCCTTATGAATGTACGAAATGGGATGTAGGTAAGTGCTCGGGGCTGGCGTCTTTAAGAATGGAGGCGACACAGGAGTGAAACAAAATAATACAATTTTATTCAATAATCGATAATTGGTACAGTAGTTTTGTAATCAATGTCAATTTACCCAGTGTTAATCAATTGTCGGTATTGTAGGAGAAGGATTGTCCAGGAGTCGTCCTATACTTGTTGTCTATTCCTATCTCACTCTAACCTGTCTGTGCGGTAGAGAGGGGATGCCTGTGTTGGTCTTTTAGCCCTAGTGACACTTTGCCTATCTATTGGCTATGGCACTGCGTGCGACTCAACTAATAACTGCGCGGATCATAGATCGAACAAAAATGGCGCTAACTGAAGTTTCTGAGGTAGACCGCGGTGGTCTCTTCAGAACTTTGACAGGTTTTCTCTACGGATCGGTGTAGGCTGAATAGCTAATGCTAATGTGCCGTAGCCGTCGACAAGACTATATACTTCGATACTGACGATATTGATATGCTCTATCCCAGAGCGCTATAATATTCGTTATCCTTTCGGATTTAAGTCACGCTGACTATGTCTTTACTTCCGTTGAAACTGATTCCAGATGATGATCTTGAATTGAAATCTATCATTTAATTAATTGAAATACTAGATTGATTAGCGAGAAGCGCTAATCCTCTATCGGATTTTATTGTTATTATTTACTTCGGATTAACTTTCGGGAGACGTTTTTCATCTATCGGCTAGTGTTGACACTAGCCGCGCGTCCTTATTTTCTGATTGCGACTAGTGCGCTCTTGGTGCTGGAGCACCGAGAGGTCGAGCGTTTTGTAACGTTACAGTAAAATGTGTATTTTTTTGTCTATCGGACCAACATTACTGGGTGAACCCCGATAGATATTCCTTATGAAAATGAAAGGCCCGTCAAGGTCCTTGCTATTGAGAAACAGACAGGCCTTGATCTTGCCAAAGAAAACTTGTAGTGAGGAATCTTAGTTATCGATCCAACTCCAAGCATGGCCCAATCCTAACTCAAATATGGTTACCAATATTGGGTCAAGAGTGGCAAGAAATATTGGCCGCGTCAGAAACGATGTTATTTCAATATCGGATTGAGATTTATATGTCAAAGTTTAGCCAGAACTTGTCAGTATTGGACTAAACTAGCTCAATTTTAACCCTTTGCACTCCAATGGTGAGTTTCACTCACCACGCTATTCTTTGCATCAACTCTAACGGTGAGTCGCATTCACCACGCTGTTCTTCTCATTTAAAACATTAAAATAAAAAAGTTATTTTCATTTTAAATTATATATGACCATATATTTTTTTTCCTTTGAAAATGGCGCGAAGTAGCTGGTTCCCCCATGGGAACAAAGCTGGGAATGCAAAGGGTTAAATGTTTGGCTGGGAAAGAAGAGAATGAGCTCATTTTGGCTTCTTAGTTACAATACTTCGTGCAAGACTCGATGGAAGAAGTTGATTAAGAGTATCTATGTTAACGTTACGTATCAACCCACCACTTCTCTCGTTAACCCTACAATGGTGCACTTCCGAAGAAGGGGGGGGGGGGTCAAGTAATGATACCCTTGGGTAACGAGTAATCCCATGTCTTTATTAACGCCTCCTGCCCTTCGTAATTGCCTTACATATATTGCATACAATTCATTTTCTTCGTCTAAAAATAACCAAGAGATTGATATTAACGTTGTTTTGATATAACGCATTTAAATTATTGAAACACTATTGAAAGATATAGAAGACGTCAAAAAATCGCAAAAATTTCGGTTTTCGAAAAAAATGATAACTTTTCTTTATTTAACATAAATGAGAATTTCAGAAAATGTTTTAGAAGGTAAATTTTGGAATATCAAACAAAAATATATAAAAGCTCTACCCCGTGAAACATTATAATTATTTGATCAATTGAAAATAATGGAGAAATCTGATTGTAGAACAAATGTTCAAATCTCTCTCTTCATACTCCAAAAATTGCAGTATGCATGATTTATACAGAATCAATTTTTTTCTCAGACATAAAGAACAACACTGATGAATATTTTATTTTAATTTACGAAGTGTCTATCGACACCATAACCTGGCACGGCATATGGTATAATTGCAATCTTAACGCAATTATACCGTATACCGTAATATACCGTAGCACATATTTTATTTTGTATAAAAAAGTTGCCATCTATACAATCGAAATTACAATCGCCGCACACCTCACTGTTATTTCGTCGATGTATATTTCCCAAATTAAATATTTGCGAAAATATTGCGCAAATTAAACAGATTTGCAAACACTAAAAGTGAAGTAAGTGCATTAAACAAGGAGACCGGCCTACTCTAATTTTGTCAACACGACAAACGAATGTGTACCAAACATTTTCTCATTACTTGATAAAAAGCCATAGTACCCTTTTTTTATCACAACATTGCGTCTAAAATTGATTTTTTTCATCTTTCTCACACGCTCGTCAACTGTTACGTACTTTGCAATTTCTTTTTTTTTCAGTATTTATTTATTAGGGAAATTTTTTAAAATAAATATTTTTTGTTTTTTTATCCTCGTGTCAATCAAAACATTATTTTGTTCACTTATAAATACAAATAAAGTAGAGTAAATTTGGTGAAACACGTTTAATAACAATACAATTTACGCAGCTGAAACTAAGTTCTTACTAGTAGTAGTATTTATTAATGTTCGCCCATTGGCATTACATAACTTCCTTTGTACATTTAACTACGTTCTCACTACAGTATTTATATTGTTAATGCAGACACTCGGACTTGTGATGGGCTAAGAAGTAGTTCGTTAGGTTATATTAGATTAGAATTTCAATGCCACATGTCGCAAGGTTTATTTATTTACTTTTTTTATAAAACGTGCTTGATTTAAATTTTGAACGCCAAATATACCGTGCCACGCCATATGCCGTATCACGGTATGGTGTCGATAGCAACGTCCTTTAATTTAATACATTTTAGACAGCAAATAAGAAAGAAAGTCATCATTTTTCTAACATTTTAATGTTTCTTTAGAAAATAATTATTGTGAGTTACAAACATAAGCTCTTTTATTTTATACTTATTTTATAAAAACATCATGATCGCCCTCCTCGGATTCCGCGTCAAACTGAATAAGAATGAAGTCTTTCTCACTTTTCCATGGTTCGGCTGCGGCTTTTTCTTCACATCTGCTCAGCAGACAATTGAAGGCACTGTCAACACTTCTTAGATTATACTGCCACACCATAATCTGTTTGAAAATTCTTAAATAATATATTATCTTTTACATGTATAAATATTATCACAATTATTAAAAAGAATGACAAACGTGCGTCCATTAGAAAGTACGACGATAATTATTAAACGTACAGCAAAAAATAGTAAAATAGTCCATGCTTATACAAACACATAAAAAAGTCTTATTTTTAATCGAAAATAAGAAAATGTACATATCGATCCAAAACGGTATAAGAATGGTAACACTGTGTAATTTCATTACTCCACGCTGCATACGTGTCATTGCAGTATAAAGTTAAGACGTAACTATACGCGCTAACCGTCTGAGAGGGTCTATAAAGGATGGATGTATTACCTTACCATTTGTGGTGCTAAAAAAATTCGTTTTCCTTGCTGAAAATGAAAAGTAAATTCGTCAGAGTAAGTAGTTATCCCAGAGTATCATTCTACGGTTAATACACGATTGTGTAAACTCGAGACATCTGCGATCGCTATGATTTTCGCTATTTCGATTATTTCAAAGATTTCACGAACAGTTGCTATTGTATAATCTTAAAAGAGCCGATATATTTTAAATACAGTTGAGTATTGCATTGATATCAAATCGACCTGTTGAAAGGTGGAAGTAAGAAACTACACAGCAAGTCACTGTAATAGTGTTGACTATGATAGACTTAGCAGATAGAGGAACTTCTTATATTATGTTTGCTTTTCTGTTATTATTGGTTTCTTGTTGTCATTCAGATAAAAATTTTGTTTGCATTACAGCACATCTATGATACTGCTCTCTGCAGAAAATAATCATCTGCATTCCTCTCACTAGTGGGCTATAAAAGAATAAAACAAACCATACCTTTTGAAACGGCTGATGATAATCATTAACAACTTACCTTGGAATGTGATAATGCACATTTTAAGTTGTCATTCTACTAATTTATTTTTCATTAATTCATACATTTTATAATGTTAAGTTCCCAGATAGGAACTCTCAATGTTGACAAATGGGCTAACCTTGGTCCAGTTTGGAAATACTAAACTTCAGCATGCCAAGATTAGGCCAAACTTGAGCCAAGCCTTTGAAACCAGGACTTGGGTCCCTACATTGAACTAAGCTTTGGCAACCCAAACTGAGACCAAGTCTCAGACAGACCCTAGGAACCTAGCCTTGAAATCCCAAGCTTTGAGCAGGCTCTGTTCTTCTGACCCTTTATATAATTACGTCTATCACTTGCCAAATTCTACCCGAGCAGAAACTTGGTCAAGCATACTTGATACACTATCGGGACCTGATCGGGTATCCATAGGGAGCGTCTCATCGATTGTGGCTTGATTAGGTTTATATAAGGAATGCCTGCAGAAAAGTGAAAACCTTGTTCATTATCATCCTTATCAGAGTTGGATATATATTGTATTACGCGTAATGATACGAGAAAAATTAATATTACTATATTATTAAATAATTTGTTTGAACAGCATGTAAAAACATTCATGTATAAGAATATTGAATCACGACGCACAATTAAATAAAAATGCGTACACTGCTGATATACCACTTCCTAGCATATTCCCTGAAGTTCTTAACCTTACGTTGACACTTATCTCTAGCCACGATTTTGACACATCAATTTGATCCGGATCGTACTTTATCCACCTGCCATTAACAATCCTTCGGTCGATTTTTATGGAAAAAAAATAAAAAATACACTTTCGACACTTGTTAATGTGTCTGCATCATGCAATTCGGAAGATATAAAATTAAATAGTTTAAATAAATGTTTGAAAATTATCAATTTAGGAAAGTGAGCAGTGTACTAAAAAAATATCATAACTTTATTAATTCTCAATATTTTTGAGGAACAATTTCACAGGTAAAGTTTTGAAAAATGCACCTTTTAGAACAAAAATAGTCCTGGGTCAAAAAGTCAATATTTTTAGTAATATCTGCAGGCGATGCAGATGGATAAAAATACAAAATAACTATATGCCATTCTGAATAACTCGTTGGCAAATTGATTATAAGTTATAACAAAGACGCTATAGCACGAATCTAGATTTGAAACATAATAATATAGACGAATAATAAATAATTTAAAAAATTGATTACCATCATGTCGTATCAATATGAAAAATTAATTCGTAGAAAAGATTTTGGAGTTATGTATTTTTAAAAACATTAAATATAAAGAATAGGAAAACTGTAATAAGAATTGATCTGTGCACGATCAATATAAAACGTGAATCGTTGAACACTTACTTTCAGGAGACTGCTGAGTAACGTACATTCAATTGTCTTTTTTAAATCCCAAGTAATTACCTAAGGTACTTTAGCTCGCACAGTACAGTTCAAAAATAGTGCTAATTAGGAAAAGTAAATAGTCAGAGACCAGAGATTTTATTACAGGAAAAAGGTTTACAAATAAAAATAATGTCATATTCGTTCAAAAAAGTCAATCAATAATTGTTGATTACACAGAGAGAACTTTTTATTGATAATTATCGTAAAAATTATTGCAATCGTAAGACCGTAGTATTTCCAAACCTGCTATGTGGCCATTTTAGAATAATTCGTCAAAATACAGTAAAATTTAAAGCATAGCACATTCGGGTTTTCTCAAGTGTATGATAAAAATTTTATTTCGAGACATATCGAACAAAACTTAAATTTATAGTTTGTTTAATGTAAGAGATCATCTAAAAAAGTCACAATGTTACAGCTACTGCATTAAATTTTACCATGGAGTACATTACCTTCCTCGCTTATTTAAGTCAAGCAAGAAGAAAGTAATAAATGTAAATAGATCTTTTTGTGTAATCATACTACTACATACTAAGTACTAGTAGAACAGTGGAGGTCCACATAATTCGCTTGCTTTCAGTAGTACATTTGGGGGATCTTTCCAGTGATTTTCGCCTACTCTTTGAACTTTCTCTGCTGGTTCTATGGAAGTATATTTGTCAATAATGTGCATTATTAATATACAGGGTGATTCGTTTAACTTGGTACAAACGAATATCTCAGAAAGGAAACATTTCACGAAAAAAAATGTTCAAACAAATTTCGTTTGGTTTCGAGGAGGAAACCAAGTGCTGTGCCCTAATTTCTTAATCCCGGTGGTTTTCAAGGTCTGTCGAAGGTCAACTTGGCTTTTTTAAAATGGGAACCTATATTTTTTATTGCAGATTATTATGCTGTACAAAAAATCAATTAACTATTGTCTGAAACATTTTTTAATAGGATCAGTATTTTCAATAAGAGAAGAAAAAAATTAACTAAGGCTTCCTTCTAGCTTAGGAGAGTTCTGAAATGCATTGATGTTGAAGGACACCATTTTGACCAGTTATTATAATATTATTTAGCAATATTAACAATAAATAGGTTATTTACGTAAGAAAAAAACATTAACGCGTTGACTGCCGCGCATATTTCCAACGAAATCTCCTTCACGCCACGCTTCTTACGTCACTCCAATTGGAAAAGGAATCAAATGCTACCGAAAACTTGGCATTCAACTTCTCCTGGGAATTCCAGTTGCAAACGCTTTGATCGTTTACAAAATTGCAACAAAGAAGAATCTAAATATTAGAATATTTACAGAATAATTAGCTGCAAAATTATTAGGGTTGTCTGAAAATACAACAAAACCTTCTCTTCAACGGAGTCAGCATAATATCGCTGTTCGGAAAAATGATTTTGAAATAAGCATTAGACGCACATGCAAACTATGTTATTCAGATAAAAGACCGATAAATGGACCGATCAAAGGCACGAGGGAATTTAAAGAAAACAACTTTTTGTCCTAATTGTCCTGACCAACCTCGGCTTTGTATAGAATGCTTTAAAATTTTACATTCTAACTAATTTTTGTAATAAGCCATGTCTGTATTACTTTTATAACAATTCAATTGTTTTATTAAATCTTGTGGAATATCTTTCCAAATACCTACGAAGATTCTTCGTCAGTAGTCAAATAAGCGTTACCCGAATATGAGTGACGCGGCCCGATGAGAACTTTTGCTGTCACCCGGATGTGGGTGACGCGGCAGTCAACGTGTTAATTAATTTTTTTCTTCTCTTCCGATTTTCGTATCTACAAAATCGCTATACTTATTAATAATCCCGGGGTCTATGATTGATGTTGAAATAACCTTGAAAATACTAGTCCTAAAGTTAATTGTTTTTTTATATAGCATAACAGTCTGCAATAAAAAATATGGGTTCCTATTTACAAAAACAAAGTTAACCTTAGAAAAATCTTGAAAACCGCCGCGAATAAAAAATAACGGTACAGCATTCCCCCCCCCCCCCGCCCCCCGAAACCAAACGAAATTTGTCCGAACAATTTTTTCGTAAAATGCTTCTGTTCCGAGATATTCGTTTGTGCCAAGGTAAACGACTCACCCTGTATATGATGGTCAATTGTTGAAAGATATAAATCCTTTCAGATCAATAAAATAATAAATATTCAATGAACGTCTTTATCAGCTAAGTTGAAACCTACGTGTCTATTGTATTATTACATATTCTACTTCCACAAGTAAAATGTTTTTTCTTTGAAACATCGAAAATACAATATGAAATAATTTATAAACAAAGAAACTATACTTCATACTTTAAAGACAAAATCACAAGTTCGAAATCTATATAAACGTCTCTTATTTCTGTCTTTAAACTAATCTACAAACGTCTACTACCAGAGCGTATCAGTCTCATGGGGTATACTTCAGAGAGATTTTTATGGACAGACCTCGGATAGATCTATGATTGATGAAATCTTTTTTAAACGTAGCTCTAAGTTTTGCTGTAAAGCAACGTAGATCGAAAGTCTGGTCTTGCAAGTTCGTTTTCGAGAAAACGACATAAAGCATATTTGTGTCCCGTAAACAGAAATTTCATATCCGACGACGAATATGAGTTGCAAAGTTACGAAGACTCAAAACCTCAACTCCCCTCGAATGCGTCATCGAAACCTTTTACTTTCGCTTTAAATTTCACCATAGCTTAGACGCCGTCCTTTTCGCGATACGCTAGACCAGTGGCTGTTCAATCATCAGTATCTTCCTCAATTCGATCCTAGCCCTCAATTCCAGAAGCGATTTAGAGTATTCTGAATATTTATTATTTGTCCTGAATTTTGTGATTTTTGATATTGATATTTTAATTTTTCGACTAATTGTCTGCTTGCATGTACCCCTGTAGAAATTCAATTATGAAAATCGAGAGCCCACCGAGATCCTCGCTAGTCTTATGATCCAGTGCGGGCCCTGGACTTAGCAAAGAAAATTTCTGCTAAAGTACTTTCCAGCATTACAGAAAAAAATTTGAAACTTTAATATATACATAACGCTTGATATCATATTCCTAGTTGTGTAACCTAACAGTAAACTATGCAAGCGATAACTTTTGCAATATAGTTTACAGAATTCATCTGTGAAAGAAATAATAATGATGTATTTTTCAAAATTAACAAAAAATGATAACTATATTTTCTAATTTGCCCATCATACTAACGTCCTTTCCTGAATTTATAGCATCGCTTATATTCTCCTTCTTTCTCAATGAGGAAAAGAAATTTGTTACTATATAATCACATATTTCAATATAAATGGATATACTTCCGAAAGACGTAGTAGCACGTAGCCCATTCACATGCATAATTTTGAGACCAAAGTGACTTGACATTCCAAGTTTCAGAAGTGAATCGTGTTCTTCTTTTTTAATACTTTTCGTTCAGAAAAAACTAGCATGCAACATAATAACACTGAAAACAAAAGGAAAAAAACGCAAACAGCCAGCGCCATCTGTCGGTGTAAAACGATAATGGACATGCAAAGACGACGACGTCGACGACGAAATTAAAACTGAAAAATAATCCAATCGTCGCTCGAGCACACGTTTATAATGTCATATATCTCTATAACGATCGATTCAGGATATTTAAGATTAGTATCAATGTAATCATTAACTTCATGTTATCTACAGCGATTCGTCAAATTTTAGTTTTACAGCAGATACATAGAGATGTTTCGGAAATAATAGCTCAGGCCGTCGTGCATTATTCTGTTATCTACGTTAACACATAAAAAGCGAATGGGCTCGGGTAAAGGTTCTCGGTCGGCCGCTCTCCTGTACCGCCGATTATCTGTACGTAGCACGAGACTCTACCGGGTTTCTTGCTTATTTTCATTTAATCAGGAATGTATTTTAATTTTACTTTAATTTTTAATGAATGATTAATGTCATTATCTCGAAATGTAAAGTCTGCAAATTGTCAATCAACTCACTGCAATAGCCTGTCAGAAATTCTAGAGACACAAAGTTACATAATGTGTGTATCGACATTCATACGCACCTACATACATGCTATTTCAGAGCAATTTATAAAATTTTGTAAAACACAAGTAAAAATATTTATTGCCACACACTGGATTATCTAAATTACAACTCGTTTCACATGATATCTGCAATCGACAATCCATCTTTCTGGAAGGACCAAAGACAAGGTTCGAATTCGGTGCTAAGAGTAATTCCATCAAGAGATAGTGGTATGGGTGACTGAACATTTATGCGGCTACGTTGGCGTCGCCCTAATCAGCACTTCCCCTCCGCAAACACTGATGAAAAATTCTCCGTTGAGATATCCATTCTTCAACCCCCACTCTTCTGGTCTTACAATATCCTTTCTTCTTAAGGACGCGAAAAATCGAAAAGTCCGCCCGAGACGAATGAGGAGGCCGGAAATAGGATGGGGTAGCGACTTGGAGGGTCGTCATTGGTTCATGGGATCGAGAACGAGGAGAAAGAGACGAGTGGAAACGCGGGAGAAAGTGAGATAGAATGAGACAGAATGAAAAAGAAAGGAAGGCGACTCTATTGAAGCATGGCTTAACAATCTATCTTTTCAGTGCGACGCTACTTCGTTCTTTTAGATTCCTTTCGGTTTCTATCGGCTTTTCTCGGATATATATATATATATATATATATATATATTATATTTTAGTACTTTGTAATATATATGTATATGATATATATGAAGTCGTCTCGCGAGCTTTACACCTTTCTCACTTTCACAAAGCAACGTAATGATATATGAATATATAAATATATAAATGCCATTACCCTATTACTTACTTTGTAATGGTGTTAGGGATAAAAGCAAGAAAATAGGAGTAAGTTTATAAGAAACTAAGAAGCATAAATGTTGTATTATTCAGGTACCGCAAAAAATTCTTAACAGAAATAAAACCCGATCTTATGGGTCTTTTATTCATTTCCTACCTGAATTAGAATATATTACAATTATATTATTTTTTGGAATTCTTTCAGAAGTTATTATTGCTATCATTGATATATCATAAAATGCTTATTATTATTGTGGTCCTGTTGTATGGTATTGTACGTTACTACAACCATGCAAGTTATGCAATTTCTTAATTTTGTTATTTTATTATAAATTCTTCTTCATGCAAATTAAAAAATAAAACATAGTACGGGCGGTAATGAGGAACGGAATGAGCGGGCTTATTGTCAGTCTACGACGAATCGAAGGCGGAACTTAATCTCGCTCCGGAAATTGCGGGGCCAAAGGTTCGTCCACGTCAGATCAAGATATCAAGACGGTGAAACTCTATTATAGACGGGAAATAAATAATTCCGATATGTGGAGAGAATACTATAAGCATGTTCAATATTTCCCTCAAAAATATTTTTTACACTTCTCACTAAATTCTTAGTTCACGGCACAGAGTACAATTGATTATCAGTTTTCTTTCCTTTTTTGTCGTCGACAACTCTTGACACTTCAATCACCATAATTAACAGCTTCGTATGACGAATAATAATATTTCACGTAAATACAAATGATCAAACATTTCAATATTTCTATTCTATGCTCTTTGTTATTTTTTCACCCACCGAAGGACCTTTATAGTGTGAACTTGCGAGACCGTGAGATTCGTTAAAAACTCGTATTTGACATCACTGCCCAATTAATTTGCAGCCAAGTATAAATATTCATTCTTACCAAAGTGATTCTGATACGTAAGTGTCAAAGGATCCATTCAAGTGCACAAGAAATAATATACAATTCCAAGTAGTCTGAGATATAAAGGGTGTCAAAATCCACATATACGGACCGCACAGTTGTATTTTTGGGATGAAATATAATAGTACCGTATAGAAAATGATTCCAATCGTTACCTGGGGCCTAGCTATATGTAAGATGCTTTAACAATATTGAAGTTCTAGTCAAAGCAGGTATGGTGGATCAAGTTAGGATTGTCACACGTTATTATGCAGTCCCACTGAGGGGCCATTATAGGTTGTAACGTATATTATTTCCAACTGTCAAGACTGGTGAAGTACCAGTTTCCCCGAATGACGATTTTGGCCACTTAGCTCTTAGAGTGAACCAGGGTTCGGAACGGTAAAGGGATAGTTGTGTTACAGCAATAATGAAACGTTCTTTTCAGGTATACTTTTCTTCGTTTATTATAATTTGCGTCTCTATATCGTATTATCTATCGGTTCTATTATAACCGGTGCAATTAAAAATGTCGGAGGAATTGACTTGAGGATGTGGAAGCCAACACTTCCAGCTACGGAGGATGCGTGATTTGAGATTGCGGAAGCGAACACTTCCTGCTACGGATTGATGCGAGAGCGATCACTCTCTGCTAATTTGTCCAGGGTAGCTAAACGCTGCGCGACTGGACTCGGTACACGGCTAAGTAACTGAATGCTAATATTGCTAATATGTCCAGGGTAGCTAAACGCTGCGCTACTGGACTAAGTTGCTGAAATGAAACTATAACCACAGAGTCCTCAATGAACAGAGTGACCCCAAAAAATCGTTTTCTCTCGGATGAGAGAAGCTGGATAGTAGGTGCAGGATTCCGGACTCAGGATACCGTAGGTGCAGGATTCTGGACTCGGGATACTTCTGGACTCGGGATACCAGATACAGGATTCAAAGTATATATCAATGGTGAAGAACACACAATCTACAAAATCGACGGATTAATTATTTACCCGGTCCTACGTTTTTACATGCGAGTTGACTTGCCCACCTAGTGGTGCGGCAGCGAACTAGTGCTCGCTCGGATCCCCTGGCTCTGGTTAGGGACTCTTGTCACAAGGTACTAATCACGCCTAGGTTTCAATTCTCGTCCAGTGGCACAAAGATATAGACAATTTATTAGACTGTTAACGTTTGTTAAAATACATCGAACATACAATTGACGTAATGGCATAATTGTATAATTGCAACGAAATTAAAAAACAGGGTATGTGCAGTAAAGAATCATAATATTCAATATTATGATTAGTTTTCATATTCTATTTATTCATAGAACTAATTAGAAAAATCACGCTAAAAAATCATCAAAGGATATCAAAATTTTAAGTGGCTTCCAGATTAGCGTTACTGTGGAAGTCCCCGATACTTTTATCACAAAAATTCAACTAATTTCTAGCTCCAGCCTAGATAGGCATTAAAGAAAAGGCCTACATTAAGTTAATATAGTAGATACTTCAATAAGGACCTAGCTTGGGTCTAGTGAGACACTGGTAGGGGAAATTCTTATTGCGGAAATCCTGTTAATGTCTATGAGAGACCTACATATATTCGATCTGGGCTGCTCCGATAATTTTCTACACGGGAAATTAGGCTGTAAAAAATTTGATCCGACCAATAGTTTTAAGGATACCAAATTTAAAGTTTACCAATCAGCTATTAGGAGCCAGCCACAAGACGCCTAAGTTAATATTACGAATGCAGGTCAGTGCTGCAAGTACGGCTCATGTGTAACTTCTACAGCTCTATGTGGTTCAAATGCGGCTGGTATTTTATTTATTTAATTATTAATTAGGGGAATTCCTCTTCTCTCAATCGATATTGCATTTCCAATTTCATCAATATCACTGGCTGCCCATACATGGTTGATAACCTTGAACTTGTACATCTTTGAAACTAATGATCAGTTCAAATTTTTACTGCCCAATTTAGTATCAGGTTCACCCCTAGAATGCATTGGTGTGGTCATGGTATGCAAATTTTTAGACATCCTGTATACTGTTTGTATAAAAAAGTATGTGGGAAAAATTATAATCCAAGTGAAATCGTTTGACCGAGGATCCATTAATAGTAGATCATAAGATCACAATATTCGGATTACGCTTATATGAGTTCTTCTTCATCTTCTTATTCTTCTGTTGGCTTTAACTTCTTGACAGTTTGAGTGCCAAGCTTACATCGATTGAAAGTATATATAAAATAATATATAGAGTGGAATAAGGAACGGCTAGAGGTAGTAGTGTTTACAGTAATATGGTGCACAGTTTAATGAGTCACTGAGTGCTTGGCAAATAGCGTTCAGTGTGCACCTTCATGTTAGCCTGACATAATCAACAATACTATTTTTTTGCAAATGAAAATGCATACTCATATGAAAATCTATATCTCCAAATTACTGGATTCCTTACTTCTTATTTTTTTTATGTCTGGTTTATAAAACTATCATAGAAATGTTAGCAATATTAACATTTATCAAGAGTCATATTTATCTGAATTGCACAGGTTACTTTTTGTTTATAAACGTTTATAATACAATACTAGATTAATGACCTAACGTAGGTAGCACATGCTGCACCACGTAGCCGTTCACGCATCATGGAGGTGTTATTTATTTTGATTAAGACATAGCTCAGGTTAGAAAGAGTATAAATAAATGTAAGTGTGCTGTAATGTACAAGTCACACCATCGAAGTACCGATAAAATTGCTGTCATGTTTTTTGAATCGTAAACAGGCACGGTACTATAAAAACATGTACTATATACAATCTATATGTATATATTTATGTTTGCTGGATATACCCAGCATATTATAAGATTTAGAATTTATAATATTTATATCATGCGTGAACTTAATGATGAGACGCCAGCAGATATAAAATCTTTTTATGTAGTTCTTCATTGATACCCTCAGAGCCTAGATGGGAGAAGTAAAGAAAAAATTTACAACATGACCATTAGTAAAGAAAAATGTAAAAGAGATAAAGGAAACAGAAATATTGACTTACGTCGGAGTGAGTAGAAATACTGTTGTATCAGTAAAATTATTGTTTCTGTTCAGAAAAGGCAACATTGAGCAAAGCCGAGAATGGGTTTTTGGCACGTGACGGTAGTCTTTTAATTTGAAGACAAGGGTTGTGCAGAACATGTAGAAACAATTCAGCGACTTTGGCACGCACTGTCATACGAAGTGATATCACTTAAACTATCATGTCTTGGAGAATGTAGTGCCTGACTGAATGCCAATTTGCGCAATGTAGACCGGACGTTAACAGTTTTACTATTTTCTTTGGCCCACTGAATGCTAGTGTCGATGGCGTCAAGTGCATCTACGGGTTTGACGGAGTGTACCGCAAAACTAGGCACATGGTTGTCTCCAGCACATCTTCTATCGGCTTCGTTTTCATTGCGATTTCATCTTCTTCTTCGTCTTCTCTTCATCAAATTAATTATTTTCCGTAGACCATCTTTTAATGTGATCGTGAGTCAATTCAGAGTTTTCCGTTTTTATCGCAGCCGTCTGTATCGATTTTGATAAAGGCAAATTATGGTCTGGTTCCTGCATTTCCTGTTGATGGTCACAACTTTTTCTATGATGAATTGATAACTCTCTGGGATACATTGTTCCAAGCTTTGGCTACTATGAACATCATATCTTATAGATTCAATGCCCTAATTATTTTGTAATGTCACCTTCTCGAGTTACTGCATTAAGCAATATCTTCTTTTTTGTAATTCGTTTTTACGATCTGAATTACGTTTTGATCCATTGGTTCTAGTAGAGGAATACAATTTGATGGTATAAATATAGTCTTGATGCAGTCATCACGTGAACATAACACGTCATTCGGGGTGTTGTCTAAAGTGGTGTCTAGAACAAGCAAGCTTTTGACGGAAGATTTTTTATTTCAAAAATATTTTTACTTCAGATTTTAATTATTAAATTTAAATATTAATTTTTTAATTAATCGATTATTCTTTGATTACTTTAAACTCCGCGTGATTGGTTTCATATTAATTTCAAGCCTATAATCGTAAAAATAATCCTTTAAAATATACAACTTTCACTTTCGTGGTTCTCGGTGAGACTCCAGAGAGGATAAGGGCGTAGAGACTAGAAGGGCGGCAAATTCAAATAAATTAATTTAACCGTTAGAGGGCTGGCATTTTTGACGAGATCTTGTAGATTTCATGGGAGAAAGTTATCGACATGATTAATAGAAAACTTGTGTGAAAATATTGAACCGGTTTAATGACAATATTTGTCGTCTTCCCACCGTCTAAGAGTTAATTCAATGTCAATAAAATAGTCTTAAGCACGTGGTCTTTTAGTTATAACTTGTATGAAATTGAACTAAGTACAAAAATAAATAAACTGTGATTACCATATTTATATATTCAAGAAACATAATGTTGATAAACCGTGACCAAGCTTTCGTTTCATACACTAATAGATCATTTTTTATACGGAATATATGAATTATTTCATTATCGTATGCAATATACATGTTGTAACATGATTGTTCAATTTACGGTCACAAGGTAACTCCAGCAACCGATTCAAATAACGTTCTCGCTTTCTGTTTCCCTTCGAGCCACCTGACTCGAGTTGTGGATGTGGTGTCCAGCTATCACCCGATACCCGAGGAAAGCAGTCGTGGAGGATCTCCAGGTGTCTACGTACCGAAACGATAAAGAACACTCTCGATTTCATTTAAAGGGATGACGAAAGAATGAGTTTTCGGCTATAAGGATCTTGACCAATCAGATTGATTAATGTTCGAATTTGGCTATTGTCAAAGCGTCCGTCTTGGGACGCGGATCGAGGTGTCACGCGCTGGCTCGCGCTCCCGTGCTATCGGTTGATAGTTTTTCTAGCTGTGTTTCCGATACGGTATAGAAGATTCTTGCCTGTGCAGTTCTCGCATTGCTTTCGCGATATCTAGGAAATTCTATGGATTCTCTGTGCGTGTTGCGGAGGTGTAGTGCCTTAGTGCATTGCCCGCCTAAGTGTCCTCTGAATACAGTTCTCGGCTTTCACAGATTAGCTGCACCAGCTCCGGTGAAGACTCCCAATTTATTAATTGGTGGAGGGATTTCGGTTTGACAGTTCCGATTCGTTCTGTTATGTTCTCGATCCGTTGTTATCTGTATCCCGCCACTATTTACATGACGTTTACTCCGACAGTCTCGACTTCAACTTAGCAGCCTGAGCGGCCATGCATTTCCGTAACCCTCCGCTCCTGTTCGTGCATCCAATTGCGTTTGCTGATTCCGTCAGAACTCTTGTTTTGGCCGAGTTGGGTCTATTCCACCCCAACTCTCAGGTCATATCGTCATGTCAGTTCCCGATGATAGAAGAATTGGCTGGCTTGCGGGGATGCATGAACGAAAGGTGAACGGCCGAAGGTAACGTAGGTTGGTTCTCAGAAATATTTAGTCCTTGGATTTTTCGCTATCGGTGTCGAGTTAAGAAAATACGTTACAATGTCTACTATTAATCGATTATTTTAATAATCGATAATTTTTTAATTGTCGAATATTTTATATGTCGCCCATCACTACATGAAATCGTTATAAAAAGATTTCTTCGTAACTCAGGCTTTATTCTGATTTTTGTAACTGATTGACAGACGTATAGTCTTAGAATAGCTCAGATTCTTTGCCTTTCCCATAATGGAAAGTTTTAGCCTATGCATACCACTAGCAATTGTGCATGGCATAAAATTTATACGATCTTTGGGTACCATTCTGGCGCATTTGCTTCTTCTTTTTAAAGATGTTCTCTTTGGCAAAAGCATTTAAATGATATCACCTTCATCAGCATTGTAAATCTGATTTGCTATCAATCCTTTTAGTTCTTCTACGGCGCTTTTGAATTTTAATTTTAATAACGTATACATTGTGCAGGACGTACTGTCTAAAAAAGGAACATTGATGTTATGAAAAAGTTTAACTACAGAGATATTATCAGCATGTCCAATTACCGAATGTGCGAATGTTCAAATCTTTGGACTACACAGCACTGTTTGGAGATTCGCTGAAAATTCAAGAACGTTTAGTTACCGAGCTGGTGTAACTAACGAATGTCTAATTGGAAATCTTGTATGTACGATACCTCTCTGTAACTGAAATGAAGCTAATATTTTCCAATACCAATGTTGGATTAATATTTTAAATCTTAATAATCCACGAATAAAAATTTCTCAATTGCATTCAGATTTGATGCCATTTTTCCGCATTTAACAGGAGATTTTATTGATACAGAAAACGTAGAGAACTTGTAATGTATCTTCCGTTAGCATAAATCGTACACTGCGAAGCACATACAGCATGACGTGTTGTCTAGGAAAAGGCGGGTGCTCCGAATGATTTAAGATAGCTATTTGAGCAGATGAGAATCTCACTGTACTAGTAATTAAACGTACCGTTAAATTGAATCGACTAATTTCATGGATTGTGTGATTCCTTATACATAATACATGAAACCTGAGGTATAATTTATGCTTAAATCTTCAATGACTATAAAATATTTCAAAAATGCATGATGAAACAGAAAAAATTATTACAGTCACATTTGGATTAAATTATACCTGACTAGCAATCTGGCACGGCAGGCTTGATGTCACATAAGGGCTGGAGTATCGAGGTGTACCTTATCAAGTCCGGATCCGAGTGTATCAGGGACTTTTTTTCGAACCTGTTTCGTCTCAACACATTTCGTCGTAAGACTTTTTGTGACGGTTTTGATTTACATAATATCTTTTTAGGTTAGGGTAGCTCAGAGCTTCAATACTGTGATGGGTTAGGTTAGGTTAGATTAGGTTACGGTGGAATTTCGGATTGTCCATTCAGGTGTGTTTAGTTAAATAAAATTGTCTTGACTGTTTCAAAAACACTGTTGTGATGGGCTTATAAATGGTTAGGTTAATTTAGGTTATGTTAGGCCAGAATTCTTATAGTGTATTGGATTATGTTAGCTAAGAATTACATTGCTGCGATGCGTTAGAGATAGTACGGCACTCTATTCATTGTTTAACATGATAAAATTGAACTTTGAACAAATTTTCGACGAAATGTCGATTCGATGAAACGTCTCTGCGACGAAACATCCTTTCGACGAAACGTCCATTCCATGAAATGTCGTTGCGATGAAGAACTTCGACAAAAGGGCCGATGACCGGATCCGGGCATTCTCCGAATATTTCCACACAAAAAAAATCAAAAAAAATATATATGTATATAAAAAAAATTGTATGATGAATTTAACAAGTCATATCTTTGTTGAAAAAATTTATTAAATAATACTGTACTAAAGATAAGCTCTGGAAATAAAAAAACGTATAAATCAAATATATGACAAACTTTCTCAGATCGTTATGTAATCTCAATAGGCCCTTGTCCAGTAATTTTTACCTGGTCCTTAGTAGGCTACCTTTATCAGACTCTTAAATGGCTAATCTTGTTCGGCCCTTGGCCTGCGATCTCCCCATGGTCCTTAGCAAGAAATTTGTATCAGGCCCTTATCTGGTTAGTCTCGTTAGGCCTTGTGATCACCATCGCTTCTATACGTAATAAGGAGTGCTAATGTTCTTTAATATTAATTATTAATTGTAATATTCATAGTCTAATAACATATTGTGTTTGATCAAAAGAATATATAGTATATACATTTTTAACGAGTGAAAATAAACGTCAGACTAATGGATTTTTAACGAAAGTCAACAAAATATTTATAAATAATAAATTACAAAACATGAGAAAGCAAAAAATTTTATCCGTTCAGTAAAAAAATTGCCTCTGCATCAGTCAAGGAATCTTTTCCTAGCTCAGCGGTAAGAGATTTGATTCGAATCGTCTGAAATCTTGAGTGGAAACGGTGCAGTGGTATGCCAGACAGTCGTTTTGGATGCCAGCTTCTGAACGATGCTGGATAAAATAGTTTTATTGTTCAAGAAGAATGACCACAATGAAAAGCATACGTTGGCATAATAGACATGCCTACTTGAATATAGAATCAAGAGAATATTAAAAATAATTTTAGTTCATTAATTTTTATTTTATCATATTTTATAAGAATTTTTATCATTTTTTATATTATTTAACCTTTAGACTAGCTCAGTTTTTCTCCGACGGCATCGATACATTTCGGAATATACATATATTCAATACATGTCCTAAGGAGTTAAGGGTTAGGCCACTGTAGAATATTCAAAAAATCGATTTTTTTTTGTTAAAAAGGTACCTTATTATCTATAGAATTATATTCCAAAAGATTATGTACATGACAAATCCCTAAATACTCGATTTTCGAATTCTAGGTATTAAAACATTATTCATGTCCTAACTTTCTATAAACTTTAAACGCGTTTATCTCAAAACTACATTTTTCAAGTTGGCCGAAATCATAACTCAAGAAAATTTCAATCGATTCATTTGAAATTTTAACTGTACATTTAGAATTACATTGTCTAAAGCAGTACGTAGGATTTTTTCATTATTTTGCATAGTTTCTCTTTTACAAATAATTTCCTGATGAGTTTCTCATGGCATTGTATACTTTTTGATTTTGAAATGCGCCATTTTTGCAAAAATCAATATATCCGAAAAATCCTACGTAGTTCTATCGCTATTCTCATAAATAATCGAAAAACCTTTGGTTTTTCATCGTAACTTAGAAATTGAAGGAAATATTGGTTCGGCCGTAGAAATAAAGGGGTACTCGGAGAAGTGCTATGTACTCGCTATTTTGACAGGTATTGCTTTGAAAAAATTATTTTTCATAGTTTATTACTTGTATAATAAACATCTTATTTTGTAATTCCGATTTATTTCATAGTGCCGCTGAAAGAAATTCACAAAATTCGCCTATTTTTTCCACCTCTACAGTGGCCTAACCTCTTAAGTATTTAAAATTATGGTGCCACTTTATTATTTTTTTTTTAAATAAAATCGTGTTTTTTGAGATAGAGAGTGTGGTTTAGTATAATATAATTCAAATAAATGCCATATAGTGTACTAAATGCAATAATTAAAAATTGAAAAGTTTGTTTTTATCAGTTAAGTTTGAAATGTTGACATTTAGATTTACAATCAACGATCAAAATCCTCCATATATTATATAATAATATAAAACTAAATAGACATGAGACATTCAGATGATTTTCTTGAATAATTTCATATATTTAGCGTATGGATTTATGAGTGGTATTGAGGTTTCATAACAAATATATGTTTTTTAGAATATAGAATTTCCCGTAAAGAAAATTATCAAAGGTGCTCTAAGATAATATAGGACCCTCCCGGGCTCTAATGTGGATACCATAAAATGAAATCCGCTTGATATTTCGGTAATTGTTATCCTAGATGCAACTGTTGTGGAATTTAAGTATAAGAAATTCACATAGTCGGTTTGGTCTAGTAGTTAGCGTGCTCGTCTTTAAGTAGTTAGGTAGTTAAGTAATTAAGTAGGTCGCGCAGATCTTGCAATTAGGTTTGAATCCCGCAAATGCTACGTCTCGGAGAGCATATTAAGAAAACATACGATTTCCTTTTTTGCAATATTAATAAAATAATATGATTAATATTATTACATAACCATCCCTTGCGAATATTACGTCCTGCAATTAATAATTAACTTTCATATTGGTTATATTAATGAATTGAATAGTAATGGAATCCTGTACAGGCCCCCAAAATTTAGCCTTTTAAGGTCCTGATGAAAAACGGTGAACATTCTTTGGAACCCTATGAGATTTCCGTATGAGGCCCCTAAGAGAATTAGGAAATATTAATCTGGTCCTTGGAAAAACTCTGATAAGTTTTCTTCACGGGTTGTGTTACTACCTTGGTTCTTTAATATCCAAAAGCAGATTTTTACATACTTATGCAGGATCTTAATAGGTGGTGGAAACGACAAGGTGATTCATTCTATCATTGTTGCAGTAGTAAACATGTTTGCCACAAGATACCACCACCGTGTATTGACGCGATAACATATTATGAATTGTTCTTTATGAATAATTGGTTTCCGCACCTACCCCATTTTGAAAATAAGAGTACTAAACATTTACATATAATATTTTCTCCTATTGTTCATTATAATTTATAACATACAGACACCCAATGATCCATCATATTCACACGTATGCCTTATGACATTGCAAAATATATCACAAAAGCCCTGAATTATTGACTTTGGTTTTTTCTGTTTAAGGACATAATATATTTACGTCACCCTTACTACCATTTTGCGCGCGACCTACCAGCAACTCCAGGGTCATAGGATAATTAAGTTAATACCGATCGTATAGAACTATTTCATACGTTCCGACCACGACACCCGTATCGAGCCATTAGGTACAAAATCACGACACTGTCAGAAGGAAGAGTCAGACCTTACGCCAGAGAACTTAGAAAACTGTTACTGCTTCGTAACGTCTCCACTCCATGTTAGATACTGCCCGAAAAAGAGTAGAGTCCTACTTTTTTTAGTACTTTCAAATGTAATTGAGTTCATAAAAATCGAAGCGATAGTGTTTTTTGTTATAAAAATTTCGGACTTTTCAACTCCTATAAATTTGTATGCATTCACCCCACCAGAACCAACCAAAATGCATTTTTCATTGTTCATGATGAATATTATTCCACAATTGATCCTATTTAAATATCTCAAATGGAAGCATGCGAAACTGCAAAAACCGCGTATCTTAGATTTTGATCGAGAACTACATATTTCTAAACGAACGAAACCGAAGGGGGACAACTCAGGTACCATCCTTCTACGAGAACAGAGTATCGAGTCATTTGTAGACACAAAATCAGCTGTTCCGCTACGTAGAGCTGAAGCATCATATATCCTCTTATAGTTTTCCTTCCTTCCCTATATCTTTTAATTTGCCATTTTTCGTTACAGCCTATAGAAGGATGCGCGGCGCATCTTTTCTTTGTGATACCGTGTACATAACACACGATGAAGTTTCCTTAGTCGTGTTGCAGTTGTAATTAAAAAGTAGAAAAAAAAAACGTAAAATAAGGAAGTAAGAAAACTTAAGAGAATATTTGCCTAGCGAGTAACCAGTTTTTTACAATTTTTATCTTACCTTCTTCTCTTCTTCACGTTACTGCAAGAAACCTTGCTTAATAAAGAAATATGAGGTTTGTGATATCCCAGCTAAATCAAGAATGACGTACATTACGTGCCCCCCTCTTCTCAATCTCGGACGCATGTTCCCTTCGTCACCCCCAGCCAGTCATATTTCATCGTCATTTAATACTTCTCTTATTGCCGTCATGTGTCTCTTGTTAGTTTCATTATCTACCATAGGCGGGTTGGAACAGGGGAGAAGTAGCGACGACAAGACGGACATCAATGTTAACACTGGGTGATTTATATTTCGAACTAAATAAGAACTAATGAACAAAATCATTATCGATGTCTCATAATCATCTAAATTTATTTCTAAGATTAAAAATATATCTTTCGGTATGATAATCGAATTACACGTACTGCGTGATCTTTAAATAAATTTAAAAAAGTAAAAAAATCATGAGTGACATTCATGATACGATGCTCTCCTGGCACACTCATTAGCTACGCGCAGGTAAGTTGCTCGCAGAATTTCCGTATACTGTGAGTGGAACTCGCAATATTAAAAAAGTTGGGATCGTTATACGTTGAGCTTCAACCATTAATTGCACTTCTTCTCAACGGTCTGATTAACCTCTGCGATTCATAAAAATTGCCACTATCACTGTCAAATTTCTTTAAAATGTGTTACACAAAAGATTGATTCCGTCGGCGGATTTTAAAGTTACGTCCAATTAATCTATTATAATATAGGACACTTCTAATGTAAGTATAGATAAATACAGTATAGATAAATTGTTAGGTGCATGTAAGTATATATTGTAACGTGATTAATGGATCAACCTCTCAGTACTTCTGTACTGGGAGCGCACTCGTTACAAACAAACAATAAGAACGCGCAGCTAGTGTTAACAATAGTCGATAGATGAAAAAAATCTCCCGAAAGTCAATCCGCGGAAAATAATATAAATAAAATCAGATTAGATGATTAGCGTTTCCCGCTAATCAATCTAGCATTATAATTAGTTAAATAGTACATTTCAAACCAAATTCAATATTCAAAATCTAAGAATTCAAAGTTCAAACTTCAGCGACGTTGTTAAAAGGTTTGAGCTCGATTTATGCCCTCTGGGATAAAGCAGAGTAATTGCATAAAATCATTGTGAAGAATTTTGTCTGAGGCTACGGCATACTAGCGCTCGTTATTCCGCCTGACCCGGCGTGTAGAGAAACAATGTCAAAGTTCTGCGGAGAGCACTGCGATCTACCTCAGAAACTTCAGTTGGTGCCATATTGATTTCCATCTATTATCCTCGCCGTGATTAGTCTATTCGCACGGAGTGCCATAGACAATAGATAGGCCGAGCGCCACTAACGCTACCGTACTGAACAGGCGCATCCTTTGTTCCTTAAAGACAAGTCAGAGAGAGATAGGAATAGACAACAAATATAGGACGCTTCCCTGACAATCCTTTCGTACAATACCGACATTTATTTTAGACGATTGTAATTGACGCACATAAAAAATCTTTGTACCTCTCATCGACAATTTAATAAATCTTTATTATTGTATCTTATCATTTAATCCTGTCTCGCCTAAGTTCTTAAAGACGCCAGTCCCGAGCACTTACCTACATTCCATTTCGTACAGTCATAAGAAGCGTACAAAATTGCACTATCGATAAACGTTACAATATATTATTTATCCTCCATTTTTCCATTCAGTAGCAAATATTATACCAGAAATTTTAACTGATTTGTATCGTAAAAGTAAAGGTTTTCAAGTTCACTAAAGTAGCACGAGTAATACGCTCCAAGACAATATAATTTTATAATGCGTTTAACACAGACAACTTCGCCAAATATTATGTACTACACACAACGTAAACACAAGTCGCAGCATGAATACGAAATTAAGCACGCGCCACCAGTGGAGATAAATGAAATTCATAAGACGCAGCCGAGTGTCTTGAAGCTGAGTACTCCCCGACAGAATAATAGTTTAGTAGAGGGTGCGCAACAAGTGAAAATGGTGGGAGGGACCGATGGCCAATCATAATGCATAACTCGTCTCCCGCTTTGTCTTCGATCCGCTCTTTCATCTTGCCCGTCCGACTCTCTTTGGCAACTTACCTCGTCCTGGCATCCAAATCAGAAAATTACACATACTGGAATACGAACACGTAACAGGCATATTCGTCGTGGCTGTTTACTTATGCATGAAAATGCGACACGAATATTTAACCAGAACTTTTATAGACAATTTTTGTATATCCAAGTAAGTAACACAGGTATGAATGCACGGAGAAGAATGTTTTGTTGTGATTACCAGCGTCATGGTTAGGATAGACACAACAACAAATTTTAGTAGCAATGACAATAATTCTAATAACATTAGCAAGTAGGTAAGACTTACGATGATCATAATAAATCTTATTATTATACAATTATCGTCATGGCTACTAAAACTTGTTGCTATGCCTATATTAAGCATTGCCCTGGTAATCGTAACGAAACAGTCTTCTTCGTGTGATTGTCATTGTTTTTCATTCTTTGAAAAATCATAATACAAAATCTCATCCACTTAATGTCGTAATCATGTGCCGCAGTTGTCGAACGGCACCTCCGTCTTCCGAGTAGACATTCTTCGGTTTTGATTTGTTTGCCAAAAATTTGCAACATTCCATTTTCTATATTCATACCTATATCGCACATTACATTACGACTTTATCACACTGCGATGTGCACAAAACATTTGCACTTGTGCTGAGAGACGCGAGAACGGTAAAAATTGTCGACCTTTTCAAACATAAATATTAATTTAATCAGTTTAATAAAGGAGAGTACATGGGTTTATGAGTACCATTGATAAATTCATTATTTCTACAGCACCAAAAGAAAACCGCTGCAGACGTATGTCATTTGTAAATCAAGTGCATTTTTGTGAAGTCATTAAGCGTGTGCTCCAAACGTATATGAGTTGCCACTACTTTATTTACATTGCAGTGAATTCACGTTCACACAGATCTACACTTACAGACATTAATGACTGTGAATTATTTTATATAAATACAGAAAAATATAATATAGAACGAAATGAAAAGTCGAACCATGGATGAGGGAATCGTGCCAAATGTGAATGAGGTGTATCATAAAACTATACTACGTACTTGACCCGAAGAACGGGTCCGAATACTAAACAGGTTTCAAAATCCCCCTTCACCATCTTCACGCCCCTATAAAGATAATATTCATCTCAATATCTGAAGTTATTTTTCACGTTAATCACAGACGTAAATTTTTGACCCCTAATCCGTCATATCTATGATTGATAAAAATTTCTAGAATCTTACTATTGTTTGAATTTTCAGAATCTTACACTTCGTAATACTACGAAGAATATTTATTTACTTAGATGTACATAAATATATTTATGTAACTCATGCATGAAAAGCGCTACTTTCCGTGCCTCCAAAGTGTGGCGTAAGTGGAGCTTTATAACTAAGGATGCGATAAAAATGCTGCGCATGCGCAAATTGGCCCAATTTCACCTTATCGCAACGGTGCTTTCTTCTCGCACTAGTGCGATTAAGTACACTTTGTTCTCGCGCGCCGTCATGACACGCATTCACTTTGGAGTCCTTTCTTGCTTTCCTTACGGGTGCCTCCTTCAATGTGGAGATGTGCCAGTCACTTTGGAGGCACAAAAAGTAGTACTTTTCATGAATGCGTTACAGACAATATTTTGCGATACTGGTGCAATAAAGCGAACATTATACGCAGGTTTCTCGCACTCGTATCGCAAAGTACTATTACTGCGCCGTAAAAAGTATGCAGATTGACGAAAAATGATTTAGGAAGAATGGGGACTTTTCAAATGACTTATTTTCTATCCGAAGACTACGTGTACGGTTTGATGAATTGTGTAATACGGCAGAGCTTTTTCAAATAGGATGGTCAACGGATGAATGAAAATTTGTGATAATGAGAATGGGGCAATGAAGTAGCGGCAGAAAACAAAAGCGTAATCGAAAGAGCTTTTGACGTTTTAATGAGATTTTCTGCTTCGGTTTTTATCAACTGCGTTCCTACAGTCCTCTCTACCTGCATCATTTTTTAAATTTTTTCAAATTTTATCATTTGATATTCTTACGTCTTCGACTATGCATTATATTTCCCATCTTTACCAACACAAAATTCCAATTTAGAGCAAAAACGTATTTTTTCTTCCTATTAGTTTGTCAGAAGTTTTTTCTCTTATAGAATGATGCAGCAAACTTAACTTTCTGCAAAAGACATTTAATGCGACCGTAAAAATAGGGAAGAAAAGACAGAAAGACAAAAAACTAAATGAAATATAAAATAAATAGAAAAGTAAAGAAGCATCGCAAGCGAGACAATGAAACGAATGGAAAAGCCTGGAAAGCATGTATAAAAAGATCCGGAAGTACGGAGCTGACGGCTCTGATTGTGGGGGTAGGGAAGATTGGTAAAAAAAGTAGTCCGAGGAATAAAATAAACTGCACTGTGCTTGGCAAACTTCTCTCTATTTTCCCCTTCCTATATGTTCATCTTATTTTTTGTTTCTATTTCGCGGTGATCGCGAACCGGGAGCGGATGTCCACGTCGTGAAAAATAATCGCCATGGCGATTCCGGTGTACACTCTAGAATCCTCATCTCCAACTCACACCCCAGTCATTTTAGCAACCTTCGTCGTCGCGCTTAACTGACCGTTGATACAACTTCCAGTTTACGATACGGACATACATAGATGCAGTTTGTAAAATGAAATACGTGTGCGGATCTTTCTGCACGTTATACATAGCTTGAATGTATTTCTATAAAGTTCCATGGCATCAATTAGGACAAACTTTCGTACTATTGTTCTGAAAATTTATGCAAACTTTTTGCTATATATAAGGCTAATGGCTTTTCAGTATAATGAACTATACTAGCTCTTTCGTCACGTTTTATGTGGCCATCACGTGGTTCTGTCTTCTATCAATTAGTTTAGTATTTTTAAAGTTAGATGAAAAAGAGTATACTGATATGCAGAGAGATTGATTATTCTCTTAACTTGTGAAGATTTATAATCTAATGGAAATGTGTATTATCAATATACAATGAGGATTATCTGAAAATACGAGAAATAAAGTCAAATAATAATAATAAAAATAGATTACAATCAGAAATTTCGTGAGATTGATGGCATTTTTGTCCAACCAAGATATTCATCTTCTTCAAAATTCTTTATAGATTCAGCCATTTTCTTGTTAATGCGTTGCAGCTTTCTCGCTTTATCTCTTTGGAGCCTATGATGCAATAATTTTTCTTTCAACGGAGAAAGGCTCAATTTTCTACTGACTTTGTCCACGAACATAGTGCCTAGATTTAATTTTCATATACCTGTTCCTACTCGAAAATCATTAAAACTAGAGATACTATAGTACTGTTGGTGCCTTACTTGCAATGATTACGTTATAAGCTGCATTTATCTAGCTTGATTCACATGGAGCTAGTTCGTCACCGTCATTTGCAAACTGATCGAATATTGAAGAAATAGATGCTTTCTATTCATCTTCAGTTAATAGTTTCCCACTAGGAAGAATTTCATGTATATAATTCCCAGAATCTTGATTGTAACCGCAGTATGAGCCACTTTTTTAATGGCGACCAAAGGCCTTCTCTTTATCAGGTTTTTGACTTTCCAACGAAATTTCTGCTATCATGTGGACTTCCGTTGCTTTTGTGCTGGTTTCAAAATTACGATAGATGTGATCTGTTTTTCTTCTAGTCAAACAATACCTTCAGTTCTTATTTTGAATTGCTTAACCGATGTGTGAACGACCGTAGTATCCGAAACCAATCACGTTTCTTATCAAGCTATTGAAAGATCGCCTCAGCCTTCCCTCTTGTCATCTTGCATCATAGGAAAGAATAATGCCAACTGGCCTTTCGGAAGAAACTATGTGCACAACATTGTTCATAGACTCGAAAAAATGTTAAACTATTTCACTATCACTCGACAGACAACTGTCTTTTGAACGTAAACAAAATTCGTCCCAAACATGACAATCCTCGGCAATAATTGCATCGATGTGCTGATCCGAGCAAAATGCAGCTGGTATTCTCTCAACGAGTACATGTACATTATGACAGTTAAAATGCTAAAGAGAATAAACAACAATAATAAAAAAAAGTAGTTTAAAGATTTCATAAAAAGGCAATTACTTTTGTGATTTATTGAACAACACAGCTAACCTTAATATACAATATAATAGGCGATGCACGGAATCTTTTCCACGTTAGCGACACAAGAATTATCCATAGGCAGAGGCCCTGGGAAAATGTGAAACGCGAACAACGACACTAAAGATAGCTGTATGGAAAAGATTTCGTGACTCGTTACAAGATTCTTACCGGTATTATCGAAACTACTGCAGCTACAAAATTCGCACCCGACCACGGTGGTAACTCAGACAAGAATGTTCTACACGCAAAGTTTACTATAGGGCTGGGACTCGTGTCCCCACTAACAATCAAAAGTAGTGCCCTTAAATAGCCAATAGGATCCTCGGGAGGATTTACAATACTCGTATTACTACGCCGTTACAAAAGTCATGCCGTTGGAACTATTCCTCAATAATATAAATGATATAACACTAGAGTAACATCTGTGGCTTAATCGCCTTACCCCCTACGAGACGGACTTCGAAAATATTCAATAGATGCCGGAGCCTTCCTGTAAGCAACGATACACGATACTCGGAAGGACGGCGTAAAATAAAAGTTCCAATCGCGGACTAAACGCAACACTTTGACATCCTGGTCGTAAGCGCGCTAGCCACGTGGAACATAGTCACAGTCTCGCTGCCGTAGCTCGGGGTGTCCAGTGGCCTCTGGTGGCGATGAGATTCTGGACCTGTCCTCGACGATATTGGCTGTTATCCTGATGACTCCGATAGCTCTGGTCGTTTCTGCCTCCTGTGGCAATCCAGTTACGGTGCCTCGACTCTGGGGCTCGCTGATCATCCAGCACGAGGAGCCTCGCGGAACTCGAGACTTCTCCGTCTTCGGTAGGTACTAGTCCAAATACTGTGAACTATCGATACCGGCGATACAAAACGAAAGGTGAGGTGAAGTCCGTGGCGCTGTCCTTTTGGGTGACCCTCCGTACTCTTTTTCGAGTAGGGTCGAATATAGGGTGGATGTCTCGGTACCGGTGATGTGGTCGTGATGTATCAAATATTTGTACAGTTTGATATTAGCTTAGTGTTCACTAATTAGCCTATGACCCTGGAGTTCTAGGCCGGTTGCGTGAAAGTTTATTAGAAAAGGGGCGTAAATGCGTCCCGAAGTTGAAAAACGGAAGTTATTAATAAGGAACTTTTTGTGACATCCAAAAATGACGTCACAATACATATGTATATATATATATTCTGTTTCTCGCACCTCACCTTGTATATAATAAATTTTACTGATAATAAGCAAAGAATTAGGATCATTACTCTTCGTTCAAAATAGTCCAAGTTTTTCTGCTTTGAGAGCTTTGAGGCAATTTTCTTTAATTACATTTTCTTTCGCAGGCCTAATGATTCGTTTATACCACTTACACAACTTGTGATAAGCAACCAGGGCATTGATATTAAACGAAAAGGTATTACAATGTGTTAGACAAACACAACCATTCAACATTGCTGTAAAAAATAGCCAAAGGAACGAATTATAATAGAAATATAATTAATAAAAAATGATAAATACCCAAAACCGCCTTCATGTTGATGTGGAATTTACACGACCGGTCAAAAGTTTAGAATCACCTCACAATGTCAATGACATATTCAAAAAGCCATGGTTTTCTTTATTTATTGTTATTTAGTATTATTATTTATGAAATATTAATTATTGTGTACACAAAATATGTCGACTTACAAAAATATCCGCAAACATTTATTAATATTTTCGATTCTTCGAAATATTCGCCTTAAGTTCGTATAACAGCAGAATTCAAAAATAAAGCAAGCGAACTGAAACTTTTGACCGGTAGTGTAGTTCTTGAGCCTTAACTTCTTAGTCGATAAATGCTACAAGACTACAAACATTGTATATGGAACGTGCTGGCAAGGCTAATCACGTCTTCTCGAAAGATAAATCGAAATGAAAGTGGCAAGTTGGACTATGAACACCACATATTCCTTCCTAATTCTTTTAAGTCGAAAGTACGTGGACCAAGGTCCGACAAGTATCTGTATATTGTACAAAAATCTTACCTAAAATCCAAATATTTTTTAGAATTTTTATCCGCTATATTGGATCTGGAAAATCTGATTCCAGATTCGTAATCAGCGAGAAATAACAAACAATATTCAAGCACAATCAAATCGTAATAGTATAAACGTTTCAAGGTAAAATTGATACTTTGTTTGTGCAAATGTTGTCTGCAAGTTGGCTATTCGCTTTAACATTATGCGATATCCAGAAAAACTGTTTTTTATTTTTGCATCACAATATCTTAACTAGCTATAATATCGATACATAATAATTCTCCAAGTGCACAAACAAAGCACTTTCTGATTAACTTCTCAGATATTTTACTCGGACTTGAGATTTCTTTAATAAATCTTTACGAGCTCAATGTGCTGTCATGGATAGTGAGTAATAAATAGTAATACAATATCCGTTACAGATAAAATACGCGAAATTAACTAATTTACGTAATTGTTCTTTAAAATTTAAAATGAACAGACATTGGCATGTAGAAAAACCGGAAAATTTAAATATTCTTCCAGGAAGTACAAAAGAGAATGCAGAAAACTGGTAAATAAAGGACGCCAAATACGTAGAAAAAAAACCTGTCGGATCAAGGGCCCTATAGGTTAGGAGGGCCCTTTCGGTGTTGAAAATGAGCCAGAAATTTAAAATGCAGCGATAATGAGGACTGGCCAAACAGTGGCGTTTGTATACTCTGACAAAACTCCTAGTTGTACTGTTCTTTCCCTTAGACTATACCAGACTGTACCAAATAAGACCTAACCTTACACAAACTACCCTAACGTGAGCTAACCTATTCTCTACTCCAAATAAATTGTCATGCTAGATTCTTGAAAATTTGAGATAATAGAAGTTCAATTACAAGAAAACTAACTTTAAATCGATAAACACAATTTATATTCTTTAACAAACTTCTGTAATTATACTTATGTAATAATAGAACGGTATACCGTTATAAAAAAGTTTATTAAATGTATTTACCAATAACATTAATCTTTTTCTCAGCAATAAACGTAAATTAATACCATTAAAAAAACTTTATATCGGTCTATTGAAGTTATCATACACATAGATCATCAATTTTGTTTTCGACATTGATACGCGTTTTGAATCATTTCATCAGATATAAATATTAAATTATTTGTATTTATTTAATAAAGAAATAGATAACGAGTATGCCAATGATATCCTACGTTTTTACAAAATAGTAAGCGCAAATCTTGTACTTCATCGTCGGCCATGTTTTTCTTTAAGATTTCCCACGAATTGTAGAATCGATCGAATGGAAATATATAGCGAGACAAAATTCCTGATGATAATAACTCCCGTCAAATTGATTTTAATTTCAGGAAAAATATTTTGCTTCATATATTAAATGCGTCGAAAAATGAAAGATGGGATAATATAATATAGCTGACGTTCAGAATTATTGCTTTGAAGATTTATGAGACTTTTTTTATAGTATAATGAACAGAAAGATGATTTCTCAAAATTGAATTGATATCTGACTATAACTATAAGTGTACATCTATATTGGATATACAATGGTATGTTTGGACTATTATTTCTTTTCATTTTCTTTCAAAGTAAACCTGATCCAATTAGTTAAAAAATGTCAATTTTCTATGTTATAGGAAAGATTAAGAAATGCATTGAAGAGAGTTCATCGCTCAAGTCTATCAAATTTGGATTCTGGGAATGGATTCAAGACGACGAATGTCGCTGTTTTTTCTACTAACGCGTGAGTGACCATTAAATTTCGATCAATTTATATGCGATACCGACGCAGTCATCCCTAACGTCATATGTTATTAGCTACAGATATCACACGTTTAAAACACCATTTAATAGAATAATCGCAACATGAGTCGCATTATTAACTGATTGATTTCTATTCTATGACATTCTTGTCATTTTCTCCTGAAACATTCATTATTAAATAGTACTTTATATAGTTAGTACGAATGAGTATGAGATACAGGTATACCAATCACACGAGTTTTATACTCATTCGCATTAACTAGATGCAACAGTTTTTGTAACAATTGATCAAAGAAAAGTCTGTCTAATCTTTTTTTTTCACGAGAGATGGCACTGTTTACACACCTCAAAAATATTTTTTAAAAGATTTCCCCTTGCTTGAAAATATTTTAGGTGCCTATGACGTCACTATTTTCAATTTTTAGGTAATATTGTAGTAATTTCTTCAAAAAATAATAATTTAAGCTGCCCTCCAGGGACACATTACGAGGTATTCTTTGAGCATTCGTTACATACAAAATATTATATACACGTTTGAATGAGTAATATGCTCCAGAATTGTTATTAAACCGATTAGATCAAAATATTTATGAAAGATTCAAATTACTTTTTATCGAGCTTTCCTAAAGTGTGAATTACCTTTACTTTACATTTTAGAAACTTTATGGTACGTGCACTAGTAGTATAGCTATGAGAGTTCTGGATACAGATTCCTGCACCGACCTTTACCGACACTCTAGAACCTTCGAAGGTGGGTGTCCGTGCTAAGTTGACAACGTGTGCACCCACAATTTCCGGAAGTGACGTCATCAAGACCCCTCGATTCCAAGAAATTTTGCTCGATTCCGGGAATTGTGGGTACAGACGCTGTCAACTTAGCACGGACACCCACCTTCGAAGGTTCTAGAGTGTGGGTAAAGGTCGGTGCAGGAATCTGTATCCAGAACTCTTATAGCTATACTACTTGCACTTTTTACCATAAAAATGCTATACCACCAAATATTAAGTAATTTTTTTGTAAGAGATATTTTTATAAATACTAAAAAATCGAACTAAGCAGAAATGTATAGCTAATAGGAATAAATGTTTATTAAACATTTTAATGTAGGTTATTATTGAATAAATATCGATGCATTCAATAGCGGTCGATTATGAACAATAATGCGTCAACAACAATAATGCGAACAATTATTGCGTCGTAAGAACGTGACGCTGTCCGAGTTAAGGATGTAGTGCCCAGCTGTCGGCCGATGCCCTGGGGAAGTGCCCGTGGAGGATTTCCCAGTGTTATGTACCGATTCGCTAAGGAACGCTCTCGATTTGGTTTAAAGGGACGACTCGAGGGAAAGTGGTATAGTATTCAGACTCAATAGTTTTTCTAGCCGTGTTTCGATACGGTATAGCAAGTTCTCGTTCGTATAGTTCTCGCGTTGCTCTCGCGATGCCCAGGAAATTCTAGGAATTTCCTGTGAGTGTTCCGGAGATGTAGTGCTGTGCACTAGTGCAGTGTCCACCGGAGTGTCCTTTGGATACAGTTCTCGACCTTCACGGATTAGTTGCACTAGCTCCGGTGAATTCTCCCAATTTATTAATTGGTGAAGGGATTTCGATTGATAGTTCGGATTCGTTCTGTTACGTTCTCGATTCGTCGCTCTCTGTCGCTCACACTATTTGTCTGACTCTTACTCCGACCCTCTCTACCTTAACCTAGCAGCCTGAGCGACCGTGCACTTCCGTAACCGTCCGCTCCCGTTCATGGGTCCGGCTGCGTTTGCTGATTTTACGCGACCCCAAAGATCAGCACCTACGGTTGCGTTTCACGATTTTACGCGTCCCCAAAAATCGACAGGATCCGTTAAGTTATCATCTTCTGATATGTTCTATCAGAGCTCTCGTTTTGGTGAACTTGGGCCTGTTCCACCCGAACTCCCAGTTTATACCGGCTCGTCAGTTTCCGCTGGAAAAAGAATTGGCTGGCGGATGCATGAGCGAAGGACAGGCGGCCGAAGGTAACGTAGGTTGGTTCTCGAAAATAATTCGTTTTCGGATTTTTCGCTATCGGTGTCGTGTTAAGAAAAAGAGATACGTTACACCACATATGATAAGGTTGCCCAACGAAGACTGAAAATGTCCAATCTACGGAAACACTACTTCACTGCGCTGAATGTGATCGATACGGCCTAAGTCTTCTCTGGCGGCACATTTATGTGAAGACTCTAACATTAACATAAGCTACGGTATACATAATTCATAATTCCAATTAGATCAAAATATCTTTCATATTACAACTTAACGACTTTCAAAGAGTTAAGAGAATTGCAAAGAAATTTTTATCCTGAAGGGGACTGATTTCGTAGCAAATGAAATTCCATATGCTAGTATTGAAAAATTCACTTGAAGGATTGAGTTACTCGAATAACATATTTAGGCAATGATAACGCAGTTGAAGTGTATTTGTTTAAGGATAAATGTATACTGAACGTAGTACCATACGATTGTTAGAGAATTATGAAGAAAGCAAAAATGACATTTGAAATGCGAACGTGATTTCACTGTTGAGCCGTGAATTAACACGGTGCAAATAAGGACTAATAGGAGAATGAAATTTATGGGTAGCGTGGTGGATCCCAAACGTACAAATTATAGATTCGCCTCTCCAAGGGGCTTCATATGAAAACTAAGGTTATCATTTTATACAGGAGTATTGTACATCATTCTTATTCGATAACTAATCTGCGTATATTAGCATAATGGTGGTAGGATATATTATAAATAATATTTTTTAAAGAACTCTGGTGCTAGCATTTTCTGTGAATGAGATGGAGCTATTTTTAAAAATTAAAGAAAATGAGCAGAAGGTAAAAATATGTAGGAGTGTAATAAGAAAGTAGAGCTACGTAATTGTAACTTTATGGTATTGGTGCTTTTTATGAGAAAACTAGGAAAATAAAGAACAAATTGTTTTTCAATATTACTTCGAAATTAGCTAAAAAGCACGTCAAATCTCTGATGTAAAATTTTTATGGCATATTTACAAGAAATATATATAAATAAATATCTGAACATATGCGCTTTTGCGTTTTTTTTTTAAATAAAGTTTATATGCATCTGTTAAAAGCGTTCATCGACAAATACAAGTATAGTTTCAGCAGTAAATCTCGATAAGTATAGCAGAGCTAGATTCACTTCCGACTGCTCAAATACACTTTCACAAGACTTCACGATCGGCAGCGGAACTTTTCCGAAACTACGTTTCCATTCTTTACGATGTCAACTTAACAGCAATGTTACCTAAAAAAAACTTCCTGTAAACTCTTTCATTCTACTCTTAATATTAGTTTTCCGTTTAGTTGGTTTTTTTTTTGTATTGTAAGTCCAATTTGGTAAGGTGCCTTTTGTCGACTCTCATTTGCACACATCAATTATGACTGAAGAGACACAAAGCACACTCTTTTCAAATGCTAGGATGATCTAATAATCGTTCAAGTATAACCGATCATGGTCAATCTTTATTCTGACGCGTATTATCACAATAAATCATTCATAGAATATCTTTTATTATTTCTTATTCTATGTATAATGGGAAATATAAAGACAAAAAGAAACTTATATTTTACAGTTGACTATTTTGCATTTACACAGTATTATTCTACACGTGCATATGGAATATTATGAAGGTTTATATGAACTACAGAATTCTATCAATAATATATTGACCTAATGCTTTTATCACTGCGAAATATTGTCAATGTTAAACTTCTGCCATAAAAAATGATCATTAGTCTGCTTCAGTATTTTTATTGTGTATTTGGTTGTTGTAAACGAAAGAGGATTATGTCAATTTTGTATAATCAGTTAATATTATCATCATAAAAAAATTACAATATTAGATCCCACTTTTCATATATTGCTTTATAAGAATTTTATTCTATAAACTTTTACAATTTGATACTTGTAAAATATTTAAAATTTGTAGTACAAAGCATATATTTTAAAAAAGCTAAAATGTGACTTTGTCAAGTACATTTTTTCTTCTAAATTTTAATATTAAATCTCTATATACTCCTTCAGAAACCTTGTGCAATAAATATGTACATAATAACTTCATTCCCAATCCTTAGATACTTTTGATCAGTAATGTGAATTTAAAAATATTCCTATTATCAACGTTTCAAGTGTTCAGTTATATTTATGATAATGTTTTAAGGCTCTAGAATTTTTATGATCCTTTCATGCGCTTAAATATTTTTAAATGTACAGAATATCATTCCTTACCTATAATGCAATAGTCTATATCTTTATCAAATATTCTTTATCATTCTTTCTGGTATGAGAATACTGCGAATCATGGTTAGTTTTACCCAAGTATCCTCGATGTCTAGGTACTCAAATCTTCCTATCAATATTCCTAAAAAAATGTACCTTTCACAAAAACAAACATGGAATAGCAAATGGAACCACCAAAAAAATCTAGGCATATGAATAATTCACAGCGTTGTGACACTTTGCGCAAACAATCCAGCTTAATAATGTATTGATATGGCTTTACACATGCCATGAACACTACGCTCAGGTGACCTATGCTATAAACAACAAAAAGGAGATCTCTAAAAGTAAACTGACGCCTATTATACTGATAAATAAACTAACTAATAACTATATACATCGAACGGATAATACTCGTTAATTTCGAGTCAACAAAGCATAATGGTTGCCAAAAATGTAGTGTAGTGTCAAATAATCAGTAATAACGCATCGCAAATCATCATTTACCATTCAAGAATTAAATTGAATTCTGCCTTTGTGAATACAGCTAGTGTAGGTATACAATGTCTAATTTAATCGAGTATATTATTTATAAATTTTGTAGATGTTTTGTATATACTCGAATTAAAAAATTGTAACTAGTTATCTCTGATCCCTAGTCTAAAATTTACCTGGTTAACAAGATAGTAAATTGGATTTGTATTTGAATCTCTATCTAGGTAAATCAACGGTGCATAATAGAACAAATAAAAAATATAAAATGAGTTTTCAAAGGTGTAATATTAAACGTAATGCAGAAATAGATTGGTTCACCGGAGGAAAATTTGTGCTTACCGCCAATATAATTTGATATAAGATAGGAAACGATGTTGCTATCCTGCATTATACCGTATGAAAATAACATTATTTTTGTTATCTAACTTAACCCTTTAAAGCATGATGATTCGTATTTTGATTCACTTTCTGCTTTTTAACTTTTTATTTTTTTACTTGATTGTAGCTATTACAGAGTCCTTATACAACATAAATAAATCTAGGAAAAATCTAAACATGTATTTTTTGTTAAATAGAAAAAATTCTACGTAAATAATATATTTAAATTATATTTTCTTTCATAAAAATTCTTGTTAGCTACTCTTTTATTGATATTTGATTATAACATGGTTCTTAGAGGTTCTTCAATCACTGATTACGAATTCGATTAATCGAAATTGCATATATTAGACCGATTTAGATGACCTCTGTTCGTCTGAATCTGTTCATTTTTGTAATATCGAATGGTCATATTGAATCCGCCATTTAGAATTTTTAAAAGTTATCTTCCGATTCTTAATTGAAGGTCGCAAAATCCCGCGAGTGCCAAGTTTCATACAAGTTATTTTGTAATTTGTTTCGCCATGTTACTCCCGTATATTGAAGTTTGGAAATTTTTAAATTTTGATTCGGAATTCGTAATCATAAACCCAAAAACTCCCAGACAACTATATTCCTAGAAAATGATATGTAAGGCAAAATGTATCCTACATTGAAAATCTAGCACTGGTTTCAACCTATACAACTTCCATTTCTTTGTTCTTTGGGTTTGCCGACTGTAATGTAATACGACTTTCTACCCACTTTCGAGACACCTACGAGATCCTACAGGAAGAACTTTGAAGCTCATACTGGATCTAATAAGAGTGCATTTTGACAGATTTAAACCTGAACAGCCATATGAAATATAACCAACTACCTAAGATTTATAATTAACCTGAAGATCCTACTGAGAACATTAATTAAGAGATTAACAAGAGATTTAAGAGATACTTTAGAGTCAAGTAAGACTGCATTGAAAGTTCGTAAGAGACAGTTGCTAAAATAGAGATACTAATGTGTTGGCAAGTCCATCTTGAAAAATGTACTGTGCCATAGTTCTTAATTTTCTTTTTCTTCTTCCAGTCACACTTCGATTATTCTGCGTCAATGTTTCGTTTTATGCATTACGGTTTAATCACTACTGCCAGTTTTATAAACATTTTCATATATTTATAAAATTTTCCTCATACAAACTATTACTAAACAAAATCTAATATAATCCAAACATTTCCGTGAAATTGATTGTCGATTGGCTACAGCTGCGTTAATAATCAAACAAGGATGCTAATAGATTTCAAGAAATGCTTACATATTATTTCGTATAACATATTATCTTTTTGCGTATGGTTTTGACGATATTTAGAGCATTAATATACGATTCTCTTTCGATTAAAAAGAAAAATATGTAATAATAATGATGTTCAAGCAGCTCGCTTCCGTAAAGTCATTCTTGATGTTTTCATTGAAGATCGAGGTCCATAAAGTTCCAAAACAAATATCCCATTTAGAACTAAACATGTATTTGTAAAGTATGTCCAAATTATACTCCTAAAACTGACAAAAAACAAATACAGGAATACATTATTCAGAAAACCAAAATCCTTTTGATAACGTCGTCAATGTCTTTTTTGCGTTTTTCTTGTTCCTTGTATAAATTCAGCAAATAGGAAATAAAGTTTCACTCCCATAATGAACAAATATACTATCACTATAGATCTCTCATATACAGTATAGATGTCGCCGATTGAAAAGTCCTATTCCTCGTACCTTGACGTTCCTTTGAGTAATTGGACAAAAAATAAAAACATGACAATCCTTACAATGTCATCGCTCTCATACACATGTCTATAAAGGGACACGACTCCGTCCGGACACATTTCTAAGCATCGGCATCGTTACTGGTGTTCACGTAGCCGCACTCGCCTGCAGGAAAGTCCATTCGGTTTGGCAGGCGGCTCGACGTCAAGCCTCGGGACCATCGCGCGGATGACGAGTAATCGATCACGAGCACTCTGCCAACACTCCCTGGCGAAGAGGATTCTGGTTCTCAACCAGATCCATTGTCAATTTATTAGTAAAAGTTAGAAAAACAAAAAAAATCACTATTTCAATCTTCCTATTACAATGATAATTATGATTAACATGACAATCGATACCACAATTTCTGTTATGAAAAACAATGTTACTTTGTACGCTAGTTGAGAGTCACTGACCAGAGAGATATCTGCGGGCACGTTCGAAATGCTTTCGTGAAAAATACAGACGTACACGCCGCCCCTGTATCGATTTCTGGCCGATGGAGTATCGCGATACTCTCGTTTCATCCCCCATCCCTTTCACCCTCAAGCGACCCGAGTGTCCCTCCCCCTCCCCCTCCTTCACCTTCTCTTCAACGCCTCGCGTCGCCCACTTTTATACCTTACCTATCTATGTATCATCTACACCTATATAACAGGACCGTAACTTCGATATGTCTTGACTAAATCGACCCATGATGTATTTTAAGCTGTTTCTGAAAATTTGTGACAATTGTGAAAATTGTAACGTTGCATCATTTGAATGAGATTTACAGAAATAACTAATGCCTGATAAGTTGAATAATTTTTTGTACTTTATTCGACGACTCTACGATTGTAACTTTGTGACGTCGAGTATTGATGTTTACTTTAAATGCATTCCTTTCACAATTTAATTAATGGAACACTACATTTTTGCGCCAGTTTTTGCAGGTTACTAATGGGCATAGTCGTTAAATCATTTTGATATAATTCACTAGTAAGATATACTTTATTATTATCGCTGTAGAACCAAGATGAGGTTGTACAGAACTTCATACATCTACCGCCTTATCGTAAATCAAATTTAGAGGCTATAACCGACGCTTCAATATACATATATAGTTAATGTCGATAAAAGATACCGTACTACCTGACATTTACATTAACTCTTGTTTCGAAGAATTTAAATTAAATTCCTAAATAGAAAGGTTTTATTTAAATTACCTACGAAGATCAATACTTCTTTGTATTGGAACCGCGTCAGATTCCACGTTGCTAATATCATGAAAATTTAATATTTATAGTCGAACGATAATCAAAGTTCAATGATTTGATATTCTATGTATTTAAATTTTATAATTCTATGTATACTATTCAACAGATCAAAATGATACTTTTTACAAAATTCATTTAAAAATTTTTGAATATTTTAGAAAAATCATTGCATGGTCAACAATTATAACCATCCAATTCATTTTAAAAAAGTTTTGCTATTCAAAATGAAGCACAGAAAATTCGTAACCACAAAATTGAACTAATATATCCAATGATAACATGCTACATGCTTATATTGTTCTGCGTTGACCTTGGCCAGACATTTGTGAAATTATTATTCAAATTATATTATAAAGAAATATATTTGATGGGAAATACAAAACTTTATAATATTGCCAAAAAGTCATTCTGTCTTTTTTGTCTTTAGATATGTATGTCCATCTACTAGAAAAAGCTCAATTATTTTCTGGCCAACATACATATTATTATATGTATTTCTGCATTTATATTATGAAATATAAAGTTGTTTATAATTTTGTCTATCGACTCATCCTCCGATGTTATTCCAGAAATATTGTAAACTATCATCGTATTTCCTTTTTAGGATTCAATCAATTTGAATTACATTTTCTATTTTATGCGCATAGATGATTATTCCAACTTCGCAGTAAAATAACCTCGATGCTTATTAAAACACAAACTCATTGTGCCATTGCGTTTTTCGTGAAGACAACAAGATATATATAGTTTCTGCTATCAACGTCAATTAAAGTGCTTCTTGTTTGTCACAATGTTTATCCAACTGTTTATCTCATAAACACCAATATTTAAAGTAGCATATACCGACTCTGACCAATATGCATCACTCATATCATTCGGTCATGTAATTTATTAAAGCCTAATAAAGAACATTGTTTCCAGTAAAGAACATTTTTGAGATAAAAAATGATATTTGATACATTTATTACAAATTTTTATTAAATTCATTAACCGTAGGATAGAATCTATTTATGGTCTTTATCTAAAATGATCATTTCGGAAGTCACAAGATAAATTCCGAGTAATCCTCTAACATTAATATGAGAGTCTGAAAGAGTCCAGATCCTTTATTCTAGTACCACTACTAGATCAGTTTTTTCGATATTTTTTATTTGCTAATTTACAATGATTTTAAGTGATAAAACAAATTAATACTTCTATCCATACGTATAAATAACCGGAAATTCATTTTTTTATTGGTCATCAATATATTGCATTAAGAAAATGGGGTCTTCACACAAGAACCGGTGATATGAAAGCTGATTCGGCTAATGATGGGTTAGTAATTGGAAAAATTGTTATTCAAGTCAGAAATACTCACAAAAACTCATCTTAGTCTTATTGTTGCTCGTAATTCAAACGGGAAATCAATATGTATTCGAAAATTTAATGTAACTTATATGCGTATGTAATGTAAAGAAGTGCGACATTCATTCGTTTGGGATTCAGCAAAGCATATTTTTATTTCTTTAACTTTTTTAAATGAAAAATACCTTAGATTCTGGAACTTGATACTACAGTATTAACATGTAAAAAATAAAATTTAAACGCGTTACAAGAATATATAATCGCGATGTACAAATCGAGATTTTCGAAATATTAAATGAATGAAACTATGTGTTATATATAATTTATTTATAATTTACATACAATTTATTTATAATTGGTTTATTTATAATCTTTCCACTTGGATAAACAATGGTTGATCTACCATTGATTAGAAACTCGACGTTTTTATGATCAATCGAAAAAAATTGACAACGAATAGATTGATGGTGGATTAATAATTAATAGACCGATAATAGATTTCTGCGATACTTTCATTTTCTAATGATAATGTATCTCAAAAGACTGTGATGTATGTACATATCAACACTTTTCCTTCACTTAAATTATATCTGTATCACAAGTCTGTATCTTAGCAGATTCTTTATTAGAGTTAGCAAATTCTTTATATTCCTAGCTGCTACTTACATTATTAAAGTCTAGTGTCTAAGAGTACTACTCTAATATGCATAAATTTGAGACATAGATTTTAGTTGCCGGTCGATTGTTGCCTGCCTTGCAACCTAGCGGACGTACTTTCGGCAACAATTCGCAATTCATCAAATGTAGCAGAATGGATATTAAATATATTTGTAGGGCGCAGATATACTGATTTTGTGCTGCAGATGTTTTATTATCACTTATAGTATATTTTCGTGACTTCGCAATGTGATCAAATTTTAAAAATTCCACGGATGTCGCAGAATTGTAATATTTTGAATGCCTTATTCTAATTTCGTCCCACATTCAGAATAGTATATTTTTTCTAAAATCACGGATATTCCAATAATATCGCGGGCCTGCTACACTACGAAAACACCAAAGATAAAAATTCTTTTTCTTTACGGAGAAAGTATCAATGCAAAGAAAACTCATGGACGTTTGAGTTCATAAAATCATTTATGTATAATACATAATTTAACGGATAAGTTTGCGTAATATTTATTTACATACACGAATCCAGTTACTTTATGATAAATTCCAAGTTTTTTCCATTCTGCTTCTCAAATTCGTTATATTACGATCCTTCATTATCATCGAGAAATGGTAAGTCAGATGATATTATATATAATTCATCTACCGTCTATTGGGAAGAAAAATTGTATTGTGAAAAGTGAAGCTAAAATAGATCGAGTAAAATCGCATCGTACTTCCAGAGAGAAAGAGGAAAAGAGTTTTCTTACATGTAATCACGTATTTCAATGCAAACTGATAAACTTCTAAAAGACCCCTGGACTCTCACGACTGGCACCTAGACACAAGAAACTACGGCGAAGAACAACGAAACACCCTGGACTTCCACGACTGGCACCTAGACACAAGAAACTACGGAAAGAAACACCTGGATACCCTAAACTTCCGCGTCAAACATCCAGATACAAAAAACTACGGAGATGAATACTTTGATACCTTGGACTTCGACGTCCGACACCTCGACAGAAGAAACTACGGAAATAAATGGCACGCTACCCTGAACTTCCACTACAGATACTTAAAATACGGAAAACTACATGGCAGCATTGGCGACATACACATACGCACACATATGCACCCACGCTACACACGAAGATTAGTTCTGGTAGTCGGGTGCAGACTAAAGACGGTAACTTGATGATGGACAAAATACGTTTTGGTTATGTATATGAACAGTGCGAAATGAAACTAAGCCGTTGAAAACTTTTTAAATAGATATCGCATGAACGAGTGGGCTGAGTAACTTTATCTTTTGCTTAGTCAAAGAGGTTTATCTTTAGAATAGAAAATATCCGTAACATTATTTTTAATCTGGATTAATTTTGAGAAAACATTTTTTCATTTTTGAAATCGTCACGACAGCGAGTGTACTGCTGTATAGTGACTCTAGTTGTCTCGCGCCACTACGATACACGTACTTGGCGCGAGATTTTACCGAATATCTTGATAAGACTCAACTCATTGGATAGTATGTATTTCGTATATTACTACTCGGACACGCGTTTGATCAAATTGCACTGACGGTCTCCTTGCAACTATTTCTACTTTGATGATACGATAATGCTTGTGTCATTCTGCATTAAAACCCTTCTACTACGGGAACATCATAGTGTCATATGTTCAGTGAGTAATGAAAATATCGGGACACCCTAATATTTTCCACTCGTTGTCTGATACACTGAATATTTACAAACAGAAAGAAAAATTTAACTGACTGCTAAATTGATTTTTAAAAAGTGATATCAAGGATTGAATCTAAATTATATACATTTTAACCATAATATTTGCTTAACGAAATACATTATTTTCCAATTGACGGACAATATTTGCTAAACAAAAATTACAACTTTTCATTTTGGTATTCGTAATAACGGTAAATAAATTATGTTTCTCTTTGCGTCATTAACGCCTACGTGACTAATTTAAGAAAACTTTAAGAAGTTGATTTTTCCACGTCGGGCCAATATTAAGAGCAATGGAATAACAATTATTATGAGTTTCGAATATTATCGATACTCGGTGTACGTACAAACAGCTCGTTAGTTACATTCCATTTTAATAACGAGAGACTTAGCTTTTAAAATTATTGAAAAATAGAAGAGACTACATATGTAAAAGGAGTATCGACTTTTTGCAAGCAAATCATTGTCGGATCATTTGAATACGATGGGATTTATCACTGAAGAGTCTCGTTCATTGATTTCTTAACTATCATCGAGTCATACAGTAAACAAAAATGTCAATCACTAAAGATACGAAGAAGATGGAAGAAAGGACAAAGAGGAAAAACAAGGACAATTTTCTACAAAATTTGAAATCAACTGCATTATCGATTATAAGTTTCGAGCTTCCTATTGGAACGGTAAACACACACGTAGATATAACTACTGACACTAGCATTTACCAGTAGTAGCAGTCTGGCCGCAGTAACGCAATAGCGTTCGATTATTGGCGGTGGGTTGTCAAAGGTTGCCTGAGTATGTGTGCCTACGTATTCGTGTAGGCTTGAACGTGTACGTTTGCTCGTATATCAAAGCGCCTCCTATTTCCCATCCATTCCACATCCACTTCCGCTTTCCCGCTTTTCCGAAGCGGGATTGAACGCCGCGGTACGGCGTATCGTGCCAACTGAAAGCAAGCCGGGCTCGTTTCTCTTTGTTCGCTCTTGCTCGGCACATATTTTTGCACTCTTTCCTTCCATCTTTATTCTCTTTTCATTCAGTCCCTCTTACTCATTCCTAATATGTGTCCTTGCGACGTCCTTTCATCCGTGCAATATACTCTTTATCGTTGCGATCCCATGGTACATATGTATATGGATGTATATACCAAATACATTATTTACGAAAGACGGGTTTAGAGAAATTCTTGGCATAAGGGTTATTTCCAGGATCATAACGTAACGCTCATAACAAATTTTTGAAAATGTTTGAAATGCTAGATACCCGGAGCCGTGATAGGTTTTTAAATGCCTCGAAGCTTAGTTTTTTTAAAAACACATTTCGATTTTCCATGGATAAATGTCACTTCAAAGCAAAACCTCTGTACATAATTATATACATACATATATTTATATATATGTATACCTATGTATATGAAAAACAACAAATAGTTGTGTAACAAAATGTACCACTCTTTTCTTATTTCCCTTTAAAATAGAATTTTGTGTTTCTGTTGATCGATAACAGTGCCTATCATTCGGGAATCAGTTTCTGCGATGTCGTACTGCGCCCTCCAGCATTCACTTGATTGAAATAGTAAGAATTAGTACTTCAGTTGCAATCTTAAAACAAAGAACTTTAGATCTCCCCGTTCTTTCTTTCTTTTTTTTTCCTTTTACTTATTCGTTTGTTTGTGTTTGGTTACGGATACAACCCTGCAAACGAGTCGTTGATTTGAACTTTAGCTTCTTTCTCCTATTGAAATACCAATAATAATAATAATAATGCAAGCGCATCCGATAATTACCAATCTCAACCAATATTACCAACATTCATTCCATCAATGTGTATGATGACTGATGATGCTACTAATTCATAGGCACACGAGGCGTATCACGCTCAGTGATGATGGATGATATGAGTCGTCACGTTACAAAAGATGTTTCTTTTATCAGACGTTGCTTTTCGTTTTCATCAACGCCTCTGTTTTGAATTTGACCCATAACTGCTGATAGGTTACACAATTATGATATTCACTCGCTTTTTGTTATCGGTGCTGTGGTATTACTAAATTTTCAAAAATATCTTATTGTACCATGAATTTTGTAACGGGGGACAAAAAAACTCATGTGAAAAGTAGTTACACATTTTACACCACTTTCTTGCGGTACTGTACGGTCTATGACTTTTTGCGATACGTGCATCCATTGGTACACTATTATACATATTTCACGTGCAGCGAACCAGAACGGTGGGATTCGATGTTCCGTGCGCCATCCAATCGCCGCTTCCGAATAGTCACACTACCTACGTGTGAGATATGTGTTGAATCCATTGGCGCAGAAAAGTATGTCTTTCTTTTCGAACAACGTTGATAAAATGTATAGAAAAAGAAAAGGTAAAAAGAAACCATTCATTTTCAAATTACAAAGACTCAAGGTTGTGAAGTGTATTTCTATAAACAACATACGTCAAAAACATTACATTTCCTATCAATGATGTACAACGTATAAAATAGATGACGTTAAGAATCAATACTGATCCTTTAAAGTTCACATTTCTGATTGATCCATATTTTTTATTTTTCATGATTCGCACCTTTATATGTCAAATTTATTTTAAAAAATTCCATGGTACTTTCACATAGTACACTGCTGTATAGTACTTTTAATTACTACTAGTATCAGCACTCTACTATTACGTATACACATATGTTACCTATCCGAAGACAGTGCTGGCCCAGCGAAGGTTTCGGAAAGTTACCAAGGATACGAATCCTTGGAGTTTCAGTAAAATTTATTGGAAGGTTCGACGCCCGGCAGTTCACTTCAAATGGGGGAACCACTGCAGCGTGGCCGATGTAATCCGCTTAGAGCGTCGCAGTCTGACGGATTCACGAACGGACGGGCGGACGGACCAACGCCACTGATGGTATGGACCCGACCGACAGACAGAGCTGATCCTCGAAAGCTCCGAAAATTCGAACCCAACTCAACCCAAACGTAGCTCGAACTTAAGCCGAACCTAACCTGTCCTAACCTAACATAGCCTAGCCTAGCCCACCCCAATAAATAACCTGACACAGGACTGGATAACCTAACCTAATCTAACCTAGCCCAGTCCTTGTGCGATCTAACCTAACCAAATCTACTCAAACCTGACTGAGACACCATCGACCAATGGGAACAGTAGCGACACGCTCGACGTGATCTGTTTGACTCTGGCTAAACCCAGACTGATCCAAATCCATAATAATCTACGACGTACTAATATGGTTAATACCGACATTCTATATCTATAGAAAACAGTAGGTACCCGCTTCCGCGTTAATATCAACTGATTAGATTTCATTCTGCCAAAATTATGACATTGTTATAAAATATCGAAAGAAGACAAGTTTCCCTTAAGCCACAACCGCATTGAGCATGCAAATTCGAAGTGCTGGATATTTTTAAATGTTATTGTTTCATACACATCGTAAACTTAATCTGGCCTATGAATTTCAACCCGATCCGATTAACACTTCAGCTTTAGGATTATTAGAGCAAAGTTTCAATATCAAAACCGTTCTCATTATAATATAAAAAGCGGAATAATCAATAATTGCAAATGTTCTATTTGCAACATGTACTAAGAGCACTAATATTTATATCCAATGCTTATGAAAGCGTCAGTACATATAGTTCATTACTGTAACTATTGCTTTGTATATTCGAATACAGCAATATCTTAGCGAGGACATGTAAAAATATATATGTATTCTATGTGTCCCTGGACATGTATATGTATACATTGCTCATAATATGTTCAAAAACAGACATTTATTTTATATGTACACTTCTATCGTCATTGATTCACGTATAGGGAAAAGTGGAGTAAGAAGAGATTTAAAAAATAATGTTGCAAAAGCAATTTAAAAAAAAATCATGATTGCTCCACCGTGAAATAATTTTATGAGTAATCCCCGTTTTACCTCAACTATCCCTTTGCATAAATTTCTTCCAGGCATCATTCAATGCCAAGTTTATTTGCCACATTTATATCTGGGCACGAGTTAAGCTGCCAACTAGATCCAATACTAGAAATTTACTTTGGGTCAATATCCGTTTGATGAACCTGCCGTGTATACCTAACAGAGTAAAAAGTGTATTGTCAATGTATAGTCACAAAATTAGAATGCAAGAATGTCTCGTTAGCAATATAAATGACTACTTTGGAAGATATGCTACGGCTAAATCAGGTCGAAGTTCGACTACATTTGCAACTTAAGATTTATAGTTGCGAGTTATGTATTTATACTGAATGTTATTACCAACGGCAGCAGTGACGTCGGCGATTCCACTGAAGACATTCAAAACGTTTAATGTAGCTGTTACGTTACATTAATACACTTATATTAAAGTGTGCTACCTAAAAATATTACTTTAATATAGACGTTTGAGAGGTACTCTTTATTTGTGCGTTGACTATTTCACATCCTGCCTGTAACCTAGCGACTCACTTTCGATGATACAATCGTGACCCGGATAGAGTTTTGGTTACGTTTACTAAGATCGGCCTGAAAGGGAATGCCTAGTTTGTGATATTGGCATACTATAATAGTTTAAAATGGGCTGAGCCCGTAATTATAAGTCATAAATAAGAAACCACCACCATTGTTATGATCAGGGCAGCACCTTCGCCGAACAAGTTATATCAGCAGGGATACGCGGAGTGAGTAACCTGACGAAAGCCAGTGAAGTAAGATACTGTAAAGAGAAAGAAAAACAGAACCAACGAGATCATCAGTACGTTTTTTTGTTCTATTTATTTTGGAGCCGCAGCCAGTCGAGTTAAATAATATCACTTAAACGTAGCAGAATTTCTCAATGTCAATGCTCTTTTGCCAAAAATAATGAATGGTTATCGATTAACTACTTGGGATGGGACATATAGTATACAATATAAAGTGCCATTATGCAGGAGCTATATTCCTTGTATTATACTTGGTGTAGCCTTCGTTTGGCAAAAGTTTTTATAGGTTCACATTACATTGTCATGTGTATTATACTTAACAGGATTCCAATTAATTTATACAACATGTCTCATTGTTGAATTATTCTGTTGTTAACGGCGGCAAAACTGATATAAAATTTTCATATCCAGTTGTTTGAAATGCCACTGGTCTATTTTTGTAATATCAAATACAATATGTAATGGGATAGCACATATATAGGTGCAGAGTAGTAGTTTAAGATAAATAAAGTACGGCGTACCTTTTGGAAAAATTGAAATATTTTATCTTAGATAATTAATTAGGAATCTTGAAATCGTATATGCAAAAGCTTAAACATCTAAAATGAGGTGAACTATTAAGATAAATGTTATTCAATTGAACTAAATTTAATTTTATCTGTTAACATTCTAAAATTTTATTATGTATTTACTTAAAAATATTTCTTTCATAATTATAGTTAAATTATGACATATAGAAAGAAAGTTAGACTTTATAAAGATTAATGTGCATCAAAACCTTAAATAAGGAAGTCATTATACAGTGCAAAATAATGAGAAACATGATCGCGTCGAGAATCATAAAATTCTTTGAACAATTTCATAAAATATAGTTGTAGGAACCAGACTTCGTTAATGAACTGATCATTTACACATATAAAATATTGCCATGAGAAGTATCAAAATATCAGAATAAACTGTAGGAACGGAATAAATCCTAATGGTCATGACATCGCAATACATTATATTGCATTATATTTTTACATACACGGAAGTTTCTTTAACCTAGCTCGAAATTGCACAATGTTCAGTATGATACACGTAAAGGTGATATAGCGATGACAATAACGTCTGATTCTCATCGTTAAAGGTTTACCAGCTAATCTGTGAGATGGCGCCAGCATTGATGAGATATTGACAATCCTTTTGTCACATGGCTTAATTGAATATTTGAAATAACAATTGCACAATAGGATTTTAAATATTTATAATAATGCATATATACGACGTATAAGCATAATATTCATCTATAGAAGAATATTTCACAGCTTTTACGATGTTCAGATTAGGAAACAGAATTAAAAGAAATTTGTTCCCATTGAGGTACACTTTGCTTTAGGACAAATCAGTATTTCTATAAAGTCTATCAGATGTCTGGAGATATATATTACTTAATATATATAAATACAGATAGCAGTCTACAATGAAAGACGGATAGAATGAGTGAACATAGAGCAGAGACACTCGAGGGCTTATGGTGCGGTGCCTTGGGGCCAACACCCAGAAGAATAGGGCGCCAAGATAAAAGTGTACACAGAAAGAGAGTGAATGAAAGTCAGAATGTGTGTACGTGTATGGGAGAAAGAGAAAGAAAGCATTTTTATTTAATTAGCGAGATGTACAGGCTGAAAGTAACGAGCAAGAGTACTGAACTCAAAGACACGCCACTATTAATGAATTCAGGCCAGTTATACGCTCCGCAATTCATTTTTATCTTTTGTCATTGAATAATAATTTACTCTCTATTCCAATCATTATCGAGCATATAAAAATTTTTATATCTATAAAATCCTAACAGAACTTAACTCGACTTATTCTAAACTGATGTAACATAATATAATCTACTCCATCACCATCGGTAATATCAACGTCAATAAATTTGATCTTATCTACGATATACCATTAGTTCAATAACTAATATTTTCTGTATCTCAACTACCCTCGAATTGCAATTGCTTTCCTTTGGTAAGTATCGACTGTAACCCTCACTTATGCTAGATTTTATTGAATTAACTCGACTAGTTCTGGACATTAAATTAGAGTGAAAGCCATGTTAAGTACATTACGAGACTAAGTCCTTAAGGTAGTGTGAGCGGAGTTCATAGTCAATAGAAAGTCTATATTTTTAATTATGAGGAAAAACCGAAGTATTACTCATTGCGGTATATTAAAAATAATAATAAAAAGAGAGAAAATTTAAGAAGTGTATGCAATGATAATGCGTGTATCAAGAGACTCGGTCGAGTCTCGCGCCAAGTACAGGCAACCGGCTGTACAAGGCGCAGCTCGGCGAGACTCTTTACTCGAGTCAACTCCTTATATACCTGTGTTTGGAACGAAATATCTTATGAACCGCTACATATGAGGAAAAGTTATTGATACATTCACTATAGGAATTGAGGGTTCTAAAGCGATTGCCACCAAGTTCAATACGATTAGTGTACGAGATCAGGGCGTATTGAGATGGCGAGCGAGATGATTTTAT
>JARQTH010000641.1:0-16750 GCA_030142595.1 Trachelus iudaicus
AGGATTTCCCTCAGATACTGTTATGCCCATCCACAGTGCGCTATGCACTCTTATGTGGGGCTCTTGACGTATCAATCGTCGAGAATGGGAGATTATGAGGGAAAAAGGATAGAGGATGGAGGGGTATAAGGCCGGAACGTTACACTACCTATCATACCGCTTCTTGCGATTCTTGGTTAGATGCATTCATCATTGACAGTACGGATAAACTTCACGCCTATACAAAAGCAGCTTCCCCTTTTATTGCGGGTCACGATCTCCTACTTCTTTATTATGCTTTTGAACACCCTCCACTTCCTGTAATTCGCACTCTTAGCAGGCGGAATTACAACACCTTCAGTGCCACTAAGTCTCTCTCCTCTTTGAGGACTCTGTTAAGTTCACTTGGTTCTCCCAATATTGATGTTCCTATCTCCTGCAATAAAGTTGACCACCGCCATTTCTTTCTCACCTCTTCGTCTATGGAGGTGCTCGATATGCATGCTAAGTCTGATTAAGAATAACCTCTCCTCTCCACTTCACTTTTTCTTCTTAGACACCCTCAATGACCATTACTCTGCAACCTCGTGCTCAGTGCCATCATGCTTCCATGCAGATTTTCTGAACGCCACGTCTTGTATTCACTAACCTGCTTTTCCTTCACTCCAACGACTAGCAGCTCGATCTATGAAATCATAAGCTCCTTCAATGTCAAGTCTCACCCGACTGGTCCGAACGGCATCTCACTTCTCTGCATTAAAAGTCCGCTACCTTTCATTGCTCCCATTCTCTCTGAGCTGCTGGCGACAAGAGAGGAGAGTGGGCGGTGACTGTCGTCGCGAGCGAGCGTGTGGTGCGAGCGAGACGCGAAAGCGTCGTATAGTGTCCTTTTCGCACAGCATGAGCGGGTGCGAGATGGCAATACTATCCCTGAGTCGCACCCGGGAGCTTGGTGGGACATTAACGCTAGCTAGTCTGGGCAACATCATAGAAAGTGCCCCACGAAGCTCCCGAGTGCACCTCAGGAGTCTATTGCCGTCTCGCTCCCACTCTTGCTGTGCAAAAAGGACGCACCGTAAGATGCTTTCTAGTCTCGCTCGCACCTTAGCGATCACTGCGTTGCACGCATGCATCCTGAGAAGGCGACAGTCTTCGCCCACTCTCCTCTTTTACCTGATTGCACTGCGCCAACAAGCTGGACGCCGTTAATTACGCTTGGTTACACACACTCTCTCTTTTTCACACTAACCCTGTGTGACGAGGATGGGCAATAAAAAAGTTAATCTCCTTCGCACTGCTGAAAGTCGCGCGCTCCTTTTCGTTCCTTAACGGGCACTAGCTGTCCTTGTCTTATTGCGTTACTGCAAGAAAGAGAGAGAAAAATTCCGGACACGAGCTGTCCAACAAGCTCCATATTGCGAGTGAGGGGCCGCATTGCTGTCTCGCTTACACTCGTGCTGTGCAACAAGAACGTACCGAGCCACTCTTTGGCGTTTCGCTAGCACCGTAGTGCTCTCTGCATTGAACGCACAGGCCAGGGTACGTGAGCAGGCGCCGCCCAGTGTCCTCTCTTACCTCACCGCAATGGGTCCAAGCGGGACACCATTAATGACGCTCAGTGTACATACAGCTTGGATCGTAATAAAATTGCTAATCACGCGATCCGTCTGAAGCAGCTAATTTTTGCCTCACGCGACTATACCTCCCACCATGCAGTCATGACATGCGGAAATCCTTCGTTCTAATTGGTGCATCTTAGATGCTTCCCATTTAAAAACTATTGCGAATATTGACAAACAATTTCCTTGAGGATACTCGGGGGACCTCCAGCTATCACCCACTAAAGATAATTCGAAAACACCCTGTATAATACATTTGTTTGAAAAACTTATCATTCATTAAGGAACATCTTTGGAGCGTAGCAAGTGTGTAACCAAGCCATTGTGTATTGGTAAAACTGACACTTCGTTACGTTCTGTTCATATCCTATAACCCTTTGGTGTCGAGTGTCGGCAAATAGCCTGACCAAGCCTTTTTACCGTTGCGTACGCGTGTCGGTACATAGCCGCCCAATTTAGTTTACATCTGCGGAGACTTATTATGAAGTGGCTCGCGTACGTCTATCTTCCTGAACGATAAGATACGCATGGGTATAGTAGACTAAAGAGTCAAGTTTCCTTTGACAGAAATTAGAGACCTTTAGGGATGAAGTCTTATCAACGCGTATATTTTCTTTATTGTGCACGCCGATACCTCTCGTTCAAAGCGACGCCCGCTCGTCGGGCGGCTCCGACCGCAAAGGGATAAAGACTAGTATTATCATAATATCTCTTTAATTAATTATAAAATTCAGATATAGGCAAATGGAAGTTTGATATTTAGTTAAGAAATTATATTAAAGACTTACAATTACTCAAGGCTTAGAATCTTTTGACAATATGCACTGCGGTTTTGATGAAGGTAAATAAATAATATGCAACCTAGTTGTTTCTTATACCTAGTTTAGCCGTATAATAGCACACATTATTCACATACCATAGAGAAAGAAAAATATGTGCTGTAACATCTGTTCCCGGATCTTCTAAGATGTATGAAAGATGACTAGATCCAGAAACAAAGGAGTACCTTCGCTCGATCGATCTAATATCCTCGGACCCGTAAGCGACATACAAACCTGAGAGATATGCCGATGGGCGCCGAGCATCCAGTGATGTCACGAGGAAAGATAATGAAATACACTGAGATAGCGAGAAGATACGAAAATCCGACGATACTAGGACCGATTTGTCGCGGAAGTCCAACTAGCTCAGCCCCGATAGATATAGAAGAGGGGCGGGGTACTTAGAAAGTAAGAACCGTAATCCAGTTTTACGTAACCAAAAACTTAAAAATTTATTGTACCTGGCAACCAAAATATAATAAATAACACAAAGCGACAAAGGTACAGGAAGCTACCAGAGGTAATCGCTATATTAAATAATAGTCACAGATATTGGAAACGGCTGAAAGGTAGCCTATAAACCCTAACAGATAGCGGGCGTAATTATTAGTACGCGAGCCTAGGACACAGGCAGCAGAAAGAATACGTATGCACAGAGATGGATTTTTACAGGGACGCACTCACGGTCTGCGAGAAGATGTAATGTAACTCACGCACGTATCATGGCTAATCTGCCGACTACACTATTACGTGTTTTCCTAGTCCCCTTTCGCATTCCAGGTAACACAGATAATCACTATAATACATGTAATACAATGAGAGCCGTAATTAAAACAGAAAAAGTAAACGGATCGTCAGAAGGTAAAATCACGGTAAAATGAGATAAGGAAAAACACGGAAAATGATAATAATAAATATTCGATCGAGCCTGTATGGTCGACACTCGGGTTGTCTTTTATTACTGAGGGAGCTTAGGTTATTCCAGACAGCGTGTAACTACGTGTCCACTGGCTTCTATTTTCGCGAATTTCGGGAGTCCCGATGACATAGGTAGCCGCGACGGGATTTATGCTATTCCAGGTAGCCATTCTTATTACAAACCGTATGAGGAAATCTTCCACAACGCTATCCGATTAACCAAAGAAACGTACGTGATACTCCCGGAAATATCCTGTCAAGTATACTAACTCAAATTAACGAAAACGTAAAATAAAAGAAAATTAACGGACGAAACAAAACAGGCTTATCGCCGTGGCCGTAATCGGAGAAACCACCACTATTGTAAATTCACACTTCACTCGCGAACTAGCATATAGAGTGTATCAGCTCAGATGCAGGTTTGAGATGTTCGGTGAAACGGTGCGTAATTTCGAAAATCTGATGTCACGACCATTTCATATTTTTTGATTGCGCATCGAATGGGCATATTATTATTGTATCATTTTTTGACAAATTCCTGATTTTGGCGGAACGCCTTAGCTTCGTGCAGCAGCTTCACGCCGAACTCACGATTCGCAATTGTTTTGGAGGTAAGCGTTCAGTCGGACGAAAACCCGTACAAGGTGGTTAACAAATATTACAATGCTATTTTTTATTACAAGTTAGAAGCCGAAGTATTTCTGCTGTAGATTTCCGTGATCCTGAATGTAGATTTTGAAGTGTTCGTCTTCCTGGACGTGGATTTTCGAGTCTTTGTGTTCCTCGCCGCAGATTTTGGGGTCTTCGTGTTCCTTCCTTCTTCGTCCAGGAACATGAAGACTCCAAAATCTACATCCAGGAACACGAAGATCCCAAAATCTACGGCGATGAACACGAAGACTCGAAAATCCACGTCCAGGAAGACGGGTTTGGGTCTGACTGAACGCTTACCTCAAAATAATTGCGAATCGTGAGTTCGGCGTAAAGCTGCTGCACGAAGCTAAGGCGTTTCGCCAGGATCAGAAATTTGTCAAAAAATGATCAAATTTCGAAAGCAAATATCTCCCTTATTATATGTATATGCAACCCATCTGAATTTTTTTCATCTCTATTATTTTTTCATTCTCTACTACTATTGTATTTAACTTTTTTCAATATAAGCTGAAATCGTGAAGATAATTTTTTTTTTATTTGTGACCGGAAGTTAAGCGAACAATAATAATATGCCCATTCGATGCGCAATCAAAAAGTATTCAATTGTCATGACATCAGATTTTCGAAATTGTGCACCGTTTCACCGCAAATCTCAATCGTGCATCTTAGCTGATGCACTCTATATAAATAATTATTAACCCGGCAACGAAGCTCTTCGATGGATGCTTCCTAGGCCCTTAGGCCAGAGTTAGCCAAAGTATCGCTACTAAGTAGCGTGTAATAATATTACTCCCTTAGGTCGTGTGAAGAGTTTCATACCCGGTTACAAGAAAAATTGCTTACCAGATAATACAGGGAAGAATACTTCGCACAGAGAAAGGTTTCAGTATTTCAGTTCTGGAGCAGTGAAATTAGCGTCCACTTAGCAGGAAGGTCCACGACGAAAGAGGACGATTCCTATTCTTTTCGCGACACCCGAGGTGCTGTCCTCCCACGCAACCCTTAAATTGCCGATTACAATTGGTCAATTATTCATCACGTTTACTTCCGCCAATCCTAGATGCTTATTGATAATATATTGCCAGGATTTAGGATTATTAACCCTATCAGGTAGCTTAAACGTTGGAGCGATTGCGTGCGCAGCCTTCTGGGTAATAATAGTTCGCTAGCGCTCCGACGTAGGGCAATACTGGCATCTTCCGCGCTGTTCGCATGTTGTCGTCGCGACGTTTGAAAGTGTGTTCGTCGCGAAGTGCGTTTGGTGTTCCACTGGCGTGCTCCGGAATGGTGTTGTGTCCTTCGAATCCCCATAATTAACAGGCGACTGCCCAGGCAGGTCATCAGTCTGATTGGCGGCTACAGGTAACGTGTGAAGTTTTTCCGTAGGTAAGTGAACCTTTTCCTCTGCTCTGCATTTTGTATCCTGATATTCCTCCGAGTGACAGCTTGCTGACCGGGACCGTCGCTCCACATCTTTAAAGAAAGCCCTATCGTGTCCACAGGCCACAAGGATACCCTATGACCGTAGACTAGGCGACCCTTCATCCGGATATTTCGAGCTTTCTTCCCGGTCGCCAGTGGATTCGCTTGTAGTTAGTCCGGATTCGTATCCCGATGTCAGGAAGAGGTGACACATCGATGGAAGCAACGTGAGTTTCTTGGCGCGATGACAGGTAAAACGATAACCTGTTTACAGGGAATCTTCGTGCTGTTGGCGGTTGCAATATCGGCGATGTGAGCTGAGCCGTTTGACTTCGGCAGGCTCCAGCAGCGGTGATCGGGTCGAATGGCGGTATAACAGTCCCGACGGGGCCGGTAATGTCGCCCCACGCAGGTATCACGCTTCATAGTTTTCCGTGTTGGTGAGTATACGCTCGTTCATAGGTACAAGTTAAAACTAAACATAATGAATTTACAGATCTTATATTTTCCCGACCCTCGCCAGTGAACACTTCTGTGACAGTGGCCTGTAATCCAGCGCGCACTCCAACTTCCTTCGACAACCCCCTTGTGACGTGCATTTCCGAAAATGCAACGTCACAGTGCAGTGGTAAAACTCTCATATTAGGAAGCAAAAACGTCAACACTAACATCTTCTGTATTATAACACTATTCACGTCTTATTTTGGATATATTACTGAATTAAAAAGTACAATAAAGAATAATACATAACTGATTCTACTGTTTTGTTTATCGTAATCTGCACACTCACAGAGATTGTAAACAAACAATCGATTCACGAGTAAAATAACTTAAAGGCCAGATGGAAAAATGCGAAATGTCTAACCGTTCTACTGAATAAATTATGCGGACTATACGAATAGGTGTTTCTTGTTAGGAACATTGGATTTTTTCCATTACTTTATGTTATTTTATTCGTGTACCGACTATATCATCAAAAGTGAAACAGATGCAATAATAGCTAACTCTTGACAGCTTATGAAAATTAGACGCCATGTTATATATTTTATTACATTAGCGAAGTAAATTGCGTTATCAGCGCCATCTGTGATGCAAAAAAGTAAATGGACATGCGAAAACGGAGAAAGAGATGACGATGGAGCTGAAATGACACATCGTATCTCGAGTAACTCGGATATAAATGTCATTTAATATGTAACTGTCAACTTCTTCTGTCTTGTAGTCATTCGTTAAATATTTGTTCCAGTGCCGATATGCAGAGAAAAATTGTTTCAAATAGTCTCGGCCGTCGAGCCGCCGTACTCAGGTCCCTATCTCCACACGCATACTGTGAGTTCGGGCAATAAGTGTCGGTCTTCGCCTATTGCCTGTACAGCCGTTGGCCTGTACTTATCGTGAGACTCGACCGAGTCTTTTGATAACATGAAATAAACTGATAATCCTTACTTTGAGTACTTTGAGGTACACTGCGGGACATTGATGCCGTCCTTAGGTGGAGCTAGTAGAAAGCGTGAGTGGGGGCGACCGGCAGTGGCGACTGGTGGCGAGCAAGCCAGGCCGACGCGTACAGGGGGTAGCCTGGTTACACGACATGTCACCACGCGACATTTCACCTACAGACATTTCGCCTAAAGACATTTCGCCACGTGCGACACTTCGCCACACGAAATTTCGCCTACGCGACATTTCGCCACAAATTTCGGATTAAGCCGCAAATAACTTTTTTCTGCTCTAAAGAGCAGTGTCATGTGTTGCAGTTGTTTCTAGTTTCAAGTTGCTTGACTCAATACGTGGGTAAAGTAGAGTTGTCGTTTTTTAAAATGATTATCAAAAAAGTTTTGATGTGTTATCTCTTTCTTATTGGCTTTAATGCCTTTGAAATTTGTGTTTGATGTTTTTTCTAATTAAGATCTGCTGATCTCAGTTTAAGATCCAGAACCATGACGGGGACGTGTCGGCAATGGTTCCATTTGTTTTATTTTTTTAACTTTTTTTAACTTTTTAAAAATCTTTTTAAAACTTTTACTTGAAGTTATTTGTTGGTTTTTTCTGTAATAGGAAACCAGAAAATTATATAATAACCTACCTAACGTAACTTAACCTAACCTAACCTAACTAATTAATCTCAAATTTGTGGCGAAATGTCTCATGTGGCGAAATGTCGCTGTGGCGAAACGTCGTGTAGACGAGATTTCGCTGTGGTGAAATGTCAGTGTGCCGAAGTGTCGCATGTGGCGAAGTGTCTTTAGGCGAAATGTATGTAGGTGAAATTTCGCGTGGTGAAATTTCCTTAGGCGAAATGTTCGGATACGGGTAGCCTACTCCCCTCGCTCGGGACGGCAATATTGTCACGAGTCCAGGCGTCCCGCATAAGAGTGTCTCACAGAATTTCAACGTGAGTTCGCATTAGACCCTCTCACTCGCAGTTAGTGGAGTTCCAGAGATAGCCTGCACTGCGTGTAAGAGCGTCTCACTTGCGTCTAACGCTAGTCGCCCATAAGACCCTCTCACTCGTTGCCAGCCCTGGTCTAGCGCGTATAAGAGCGTCTCACTTGCGTCTAACGTTAGTCGTTCATAAGACCCTCTCACTCCAAACATTGGGCTCTCTGATTATAATCCGCTAGAGGCAAGCGAGACGCTCTTATACGCGCTAGACTAGGGCTGGCAGCGAGTGAGAAGGTCTTATGCGCGACTAGCGCTAGACGCAAGTCAGACGCTCTTATACCCAGTGAATGCTATCTCTGGGACTCCACTAACTGCAAGTGAGAGGGTCTTATGCGGACTCACGTTGAAATTCTGTGAGACACTCTTATGCGGGACGCCTGGACTCGTGACAATACTGCCGTCCCGAGCGAGGGGAATAGGCGTCGGCCTGGCTTGCTCGCCAGCAGTCTCCACTACCGGTCGCCTCCACTCACGCATCCTACTAGTTCCATCCAAAGACGGCATTAATGTCCCGCAGTGTACCGTCAACATTATTAGGGGAATGCGAAAGTTTTTGGCCTTTTTTTTTGCTAAATATCTTTATTATTATTAAAAGTAAAAAGTGTTTAATCTTGATCAAAATATTTTCCCTTACTTTCTATCACTTTGCGTCATCTATCAGGCAATTCATGAATTCCAGATTAGTGTAATTATATTTGTAATCTTTCGGAACTACATACAGTATATCCAATGCAATGCTTATAGAAAGTAGCAATGGGTTCTACTTGGGACCTCTATGCTACTTTTATGTTATTTTTCTTATTCGGCTTCCTCTGTAACAACTTGGCGGACATTTTTTGAAAATTGCAGTAGAGTTTAACTGAGAGTATGTCGTATTACAGTAGGACCCCAATTCTACGGACAACTCGGGATCGGAAGTCCATAGAATTGAGGTGGCCTAATCCCAGTCTCTATAACGTGGAAAACCGATCACGGCTCGATCGCCAATACTGTATCAATCAAAACTGTCTATGCATGTACTACTTGTTGTGGTCTGGGCGACTTCAGTCACGAGAGAATGTTCACGCTATTGAACGATAGAGCCTAAATTCGCTCCTTCACGTATGAAAGAGGCGAAGTTAAGGTGAAAGAACGGGGATTGTCCGTAGAATCGAACTCCGTAGAAACACGATCCTACTCTATTTCGATAGGTAAGAAGATAATAAAAATGTACGATATGTTAACAATAATTTTTTAATTCAGATGGGTGATATGGTAGCGGCACTTGTTAAGGGATCGGAAGAAGAGGAAAATTGGATACTCGCTGAAGTGGTACAGTTTAATCCTACAGCAAATAAATATGAAGTCGACGATATTGACGAAGAGCAGAAAGACCGACATGTTCTTTCACGACGTCGTGTTGTACCGTTACCTTTAATGCGAGCTAATCCAGAAACCGATTCACATGCACTTTTTCCAAAAGGATCTATAGGTATTATAATTATTGTGTAGTTTTACTTACATAGGGCATTCCAGAGTTGTTAAACTTTATTATGTGACGTTAGAGATTGAAAAATCTTGAATCGAGTAGCTCTTATCAGATTTTCAATTGCAGTTTTATTTTCGAAATATGCTACAATAATATGAAAATGATTAATGAATGTTCGCGAAGGCTTTGACCGCGTGCACACTGTCCATCGTCACTCATTCAGTCTGAATCACGTTCAGCTGGCAAATAATTCTGTATCTGCGTCTTATTTATTGCAGTTATAAACATTGTTTAAAGTAGATCCATTGTCCATTTAAACAGCGATCGTTTATTATCGAATACAAGTAGATGATAAAGTTGAAATATAAGATGAAATTATGTTCACATTTTTTTCAACTTAATGCCTACCATTTGGGCAATGAACGAATAATTTCAACTAATAAATAATATTTGAATTCGCTATATCAGCGTTATAAAACATACCCAATAAAAACTGCGAAACAGTGTTACCCGTTACGTGAATATGGTTGAAACTAACACCATAATGAGAGATAAGTGGACGCAATCAAATAGCCCTATGATCATCATTTCAGTATATTTCGACGATGATTTTACAATTGAAAGAACTTAAAAGAACTTTTTGGTTTAAACTTTTTTAAGGTTCAACATAAAACGCCGTAAAATTCTTTAGTTCCGAGACACTGTATATAGCAACTCGGTCCTTTTAATAAAATAATTTGAAAAGAAAAAACATTAACAAAGTGTATAAAATATTTTTCAGTAATGGCACTTTATCCACAAACAACATGTTTCTATAAAGCAGTTGTGAATCAATTACCAAATTCAGCAACGGAAGAGTATGAGGTACTGTTTGAAGACGCAACGTATGCTGATGGATATTCACCACCATTAAATGTGGCGCAACGTTATGTAATTTCAATTAAAGAAAGTAAAAAAAGTAAGAGCCAATCCTAACATGCATACTCATAATGTCATTGCGATTTAATAAACTACATCAAATAGACAGTGACAATGTAAAAGATTGCTGAAAAAGAATAATGTATAGTGATTCGTTCCATTTATTAATAAATAATAAGTTCTTTAACAAATATCAACATTCATGTTATTCAAATGGATATATGCAAATAATACATGCCCTCAAAACACCCCCGTGTAAAAAGCTTCGCCAAGTACAGCATTACTGTGAATTCATCTCATTAAAAAATTTCATTATAATTCGATATACAACAAATTTTGATATTATATCACTATCCCAAATACATAAATCACTGGGTATGCACTTATTTTATATGATCTGGCACTAGCTCATTATTTTAACTGTTTTTGTGGAATTACCTGCGATGTGCAGGCCGTTATTACACGTCTAGCGAAATTAATCTCCCACGCTATGCGTGGAAGTTTATTTTTATTTTTGTTTAGGGTAAGTTCTCGGCTGCCGGCCTATACAGGTCCTTTAGATTGCCGTTAGGATTAGGAATGGTCTATTTAAATCAAAAGATCCAAAGTTCTCCTTGAATTCATACGAGTATATTGTTACAATTCCAAATTTTGCTTAACCTAATAATAATTATATTGGATATCTAAATTGCCTGATGGTCTTACAAGCTAGTATTATAGCAGAAGGTCTCGCAATACGTGTCTACTCTCATCCATTCATACTCACGCATAGATGGTTTATCGGCGTATAACTATAGACGCCCCCGCTGCCTCGGTGTTTACACTTCGAACTTATCACAGCTAGCGGTCCTTCTGTCTTTTATAATCGTACTTAAACTACACGCCAATATTGTATGTGGCAAGATCAAGATCAAAGTACTGATAACTAAACTCACTTTGGCTGATACAATACGCGTGCACTCTTTGGGCTCGATACGACGTTATCTACTTACAAACGACGATAGATAACAGCACGCGGAACTCCCGTGAGAATGATAGCCGCCCTGCGATGCAAATTGTGAGGAGCTACTCCAGTCCGAACCATGCGTTCTGGTGTGTATCTGGAGACTGATTTGCTTTCGCTGATCCATAAAGAGACTCGGTCGAGTCTCGCGCCAAGTACAGGCAACCTGCCGTACAGGGCACGGCCCGCCGAGATTCTTTACTCGAAACATCTCTTGTACCTGTGTGTCGACTCAAACATGGTAATTTACGATTACACAACACAATCAAATACACTTTATACGTGAAGCTACCGTTCAGGCCGAATTTCCAGATAGTATAAGGGTGCTTTCACAACAGTATAGAATTATTAAGTTTTTAATAGCATTCATGTGGAGCGCGCGTGTATCGGTGTACGTATGTCTGTGCTTCGATATAGTTTCTCGTATTTTAGGTGACAGTGTTCAGAGATATAGGATATCCAGGGGTTCCTCTCCGTAATTTCTTGTATCTAGGTGTCGGGCGTGGAAGTCCAGGGTGTCCAGATATTTCGCTCCATAGTTTCTTGTACCTAGGTGCCGGGTGTGGAAGTCCAGGGTGTCCAGGCATTCCGCTCCGTAGTTTCCTGTATCTAGGTATCGGATGTGGAAGTCCAGGGTGTCCGGGTGTTCCGATCTGTAGTTTCTTATATTTAGATGTCCGACGTGGAAGTTCAGGGTGCCCAGATGTTCCTCTCCGTAGTTTCTTGTATCTAGGTGTCGGGCGTGGAAGTCCAGGGTGTCCAGGTGTTGCGTTCCGTAGTTTCTTATATCTAGGTGTCGAACGTGGAAGTCCAGGGTGTCTAAGGTATAATCCAGCACATTCTCCTCTCTTACGTTCACCACACGGCACCCATAAGCTGAATACCATTAAAGACGCCTATATGCATTTAAGATTACATTTTCTTTAATTTTTATATATTGTGACGTGATTCTCCCGAATCGCGTCCCAAAAATTATAAATTTCAAGTTCTTTTTCTACCCAAGCTCCGCCCGACAATCGACCAGCGAAATTCCGTGTAACTTACTAGTTTTAAGGTTTCCGTTTGTGAGCGTCTATTATCGTCCTTTATGATTTCTAATTTTACCGTCTATGCTGCCTTACCTTTTTGCTTTTTGTTATGCTATGTTTTATCCTGACTCTCGAGTCTCTCTAAACCGACATAAGGGGGTGAGAAAAGGACGACACCATGCCGATTTTGGAGAAGTTGTGGCTATACCGTTTGGCTGTTTGATGCCGTTTTTTTTGGAGAAGTTGGAAAAACGGACTACCGTGGAAGGAGCCTACGTCGCTCCCATCGACCCAGATGTGCTCGCCGGTTCCGTCGACCTTTATGTCGCCGGGATCCTGCTGCTGCCGTTACGCCAGAGAAGCCCTGGAGTACCCGGGAGGGGACTTCGCCGTTTCCGTCGGTCGGCGAGGGCTGTCCTCTGGGCCTATCCGCCGCCGATACGGCCGGCAGGGAGACGAAGCATTCCTCCCTGGCCCGCCTAAGGCCTGCCGATCGCCTACGTCAGCGCCTGCGTCCGGCCGAGAAGCCGCCGAATATATCCTCTACTCGCCAGGCCCAGCGTGCTTCGAGGGCCATGCCTGCAGGATCGCCGTTCGTCGCCACTCGGCTGTTTCCGCCGCTGCGCGTCGACGCTCGGAAGAGCCCGGCTGCCTCCGTCAACGTTCGTCCCGTTCCGGTGCCGTCCCGCCTCATCGGAGCCCTCCTGCCGCCGATGATCGATCGAGGATTCATTGTCGTGCAAAGCTTAGAAGCGAACCCACGCCGCCGTGCTACCGTTCATTGCCTGCCTGGGCCGATTTTATTGAGCTTTTCTTTACCTTTTCTTTTCTGGGGTGAGATCTTTCGCTTACCTTACTATTTTCTGATTTTATTTAAAGAAGATTATCGACACGTGCACGGCGCAACCGTCTGTCTCGCCGGTGACGAATTTGCCTTGCCGTTAACGGGCGAATGTCTTCCCGCCCGCTATAGTATAAAGGACGATAGTGCCTTTATCTTTTGTATCTTCTGAGTTTTCCGATTTTGTGCCTTTTTCTTATATAATATTTGACTTCTGTTCTAGCTGTAATTAACGAACTTTCTGGAATCTTCGAAGAGGGTAAACGTGGGAATCTGCCTGATCGGCGTTTGACCCCGGGTGACCGGCTTGGTTTTTGAACAGCCAGATTCTTTCGCTACCGAATTATAATATTTTGCCGATCCTTATAATATTTCGCCAACTGTTTTAAGATATCGTTTACTGAGAAGTACTTATTCTTTAACTCTATCTAACGACTTTGAGATTTGCGAACCATACGTTCTACTAAAATTAATGAAGAGCCCACGCCGTACTTGTTCTGATTACTTATGAAAATACTGTTTCTCCGATTTTCGTCTTTCTAACTGGGCTACGTAACTATATTCTTCGATTTTGCCGGATTATCTGATTTTGCTGAAATGTGTTTCCGATTTTCATATTCCTAGTTTTGTATGCGATATCTTCCGTTTTCTTTCTGTGAATTATTGCTGGTGTTTTCGTATCTAATTATCGTTGCCGAACATTAGTGTATTCTCGCTTTTCGATCGCTGTATCAATTTTGTGGACTTTACGTATCGCGAACGTCCCTCTGACGTCGCGCGCCCGGTGCCCGTCGAGGCGACCTTGTTGTTCACGTTTCTCGACGCCGAGCCTTCCGCCGGTTTCGGAATTGTACTACCCGTTCCGAGAACGTTTATTGCTGCGACGATAATTAAATATTCGTTATAATATCTTACATTTTTCTTCTGACTGTGATATTTCTGTATGCCATGTATTCTCGTGATTTATTGTGAGCTTTTCTATTTATGGTACTACTTTTCTCTGTTTGCGATTTTGCACTTGTGTTAACGAACCCGCGCGTCTAATTCCTTTGTCGGGTTCATACGAATTTATCTTTTCTTTTGCGTGACTCTTTCGTATCACTATTGTCGATCGCCGTTATTATTTCGCGCCTGCGAGAATTGGAACCGTGTAGTTCGTTCCGCTGCCGTTCCTCTGCCGTTCCTTGCGTCCCGATTTTTGTTAATTTATTGCTATCGTGTTATTTTATGTCAAAGCGAATTTGTTAATTTATTACTATTTTTATTTTATTTCAAAACGGATTTATTAGTTATCCCGCGTATTTCGATTATTTTGACGGTTAATATTCCGTAAATCGTGGTTGGAGGAAATATCGAGCACGCGCCGTACTTGCGTGTGCGCTCATGCATAGCGCCTTCGCCGCCGTCATTTTCCGGTTACTAGAATGTGCCTCTAGGTCTTAGATTATATTTTGGTGATTCGTATTTCTTTTGCATTATATAGCTTCTGATTTTGAATGCCGATGATTGTGAATTCATTTTAAGACTTTTGTTAAACTATGCTTGGCTTTCACTCGCACCTTCCGTACTGCCTGATGTAACGCTTTTGGTAACTCCGTTGATGATTTTCTAAACTCTGCTTTTGGTTTCGCTTAATACAGTTCCGGTGCGTTACCCCATTACCTTGAATTATTTTCTTTTATAATTTCTTATCGCCTCCCTAGAATTCCTTGGCTGACTTTCCTCGTCCTTACCTCTTGAACGCCGCGACGCTTCCGACGAGCTAGCCTCTGAAGCGGCCTACCTTGGGACGTATGGTGGTCTAATTTAGTCGTCTATTTTTTTTGAGTTCCGGGTAACCTTTAGGTTTAGTTACGTTGTTTTCTTCTCTTTCGTGGCCGTGGTGCCCTACCGTATCTTTCGTGGCCGTGGTGCCCTGTAGGTTAGTTCACCTGGTGGCAAGTTTAGATTCAATTCGCCTGGTGGCACACTTAGTTTTAGTTCTCCTGGTGGCACTCTTAGGTTTAATTTGCCTGGTGGCAATCGGTTACCCCGCATTATCTCTTCTCTCGGTTTTCGCGGTATCGATAACGAGCCTAGACTCGTGGTACTCCTTAGAGGGTACCTGGCGCCCAACCTATCTTTCGATCTTGCCGAGACCACTTACGTTCCCGATTTCCCGATTTATCTCATTCCGTTTTGCCGACGAGAGGAAAATCGTCGCAATATCTTTATGTATTTCTAAAAAAATGGACTTACAAATTAAATTTATGTGCCGGTCAACATTTTCGAGAACGCAATATACTTTTCTTGATCAGGGGCATCACAATGCATTTACATTTTATGTCTGTAAAGATATAGACTTCACTACATTGAGCAACAAAAACTTGTGATATCCCCCAAAAACACTTACGTGTAAAAAACTACGCCAAGTACAGGAGTGCTGTAAATTCCTCCAACAAAAATTATTGAAATCATATTATTGAGACCAAGTACGTAAGTCACTACATGTTTGCCAATTATGTGATCTAACACTGACCCATCATTTTATTTGTGTTTTCAAAATTTCCTATAACGTTTTCGCTTCTCTTTTACATTACTACTGCTTACTGTAATTGATTATGATTTAATGGTCATTCTACAATTTATGAAACTTTAGGTGATTCCTTATCGAGTACTACTTGGCGGGTCCGTGCCAGGAATTCCAAAATACTTACTTTGAACGTTGAAGTTGCTGATGGGTCTCAATTTCCACATGCTAAACTCGATCAGCTGGTTCTCCTGCCCATGCCTTCCCCGTATTCCGTTGCCTAGGGAACGTAGCCACTCTCTCTCTCGATCCTTACATCTCGGGTGGCTTGCCGTCGGGAATAATGCTCGATAGTTCCCTGCCAGTGCCCTAGGGGATAGGGAACGGGGAGGAAAAGTTAAAGAGAAACGGCCTCCAGCTAATTACAATGATCCTAAACACTAAAATGTACAATACGCAACAATCTTCGCTATAGCCAACTCTCGAGGCGAATGGTGCCCTCGAGCCAGGTGACGGGGAGGAGTTTATAATAACATTTTTGTTACAATCATTATATCTTAAGGAAACATATCCAAGCGTTGACTGTCACAAAAGTATGAAGGACAACTGTCGATATCAAGAGACTCGGTCGAGTCTCGCGCCAAGTACAGGCAACCTGCCGTACAGGGCACGGCCCGCCGAGAATCTTTACTCCAAGCATCGCTTGTACCTGTGTTTCGACTCAAATATTTTATGAACGGCTGTATGTGAGAAAAATTTACTGATACATTCACTATAGGAATCAAGGGTTCTGAATTGATTTCCGCCAAATTCAATACGATTAGTGTATGAGATCAGGACGTATTCACATGGTGAGCGAAATGATTTTATTTCGGGCCCGTCGTCCGTCGTCGTCCGTCGTCCGTCGTCGTCGTCGTCCGTCGTCGTCGTCCTCCGTCGTCGTCGTCCTCCGTCGTCGTCGTCGTCCGTCGTCGTCGTCGTCCGTCGTCGTCGTCGTCCGTCGTCGTCCTCGTCGTCGTCGTCGTCGTCGTCCTCGTCGTCCTCGTCGTCGTCGTCCTCGTCGTCCTCGTCCTCGTCGTCCTCGTCCTCGTCGTCCTCGTCGTCCTCGTCCTCGTCGTCCTCGTC
>JARQTH010000641.1:16850-38061 GCA_030142595.1 Trachelus iudaicus
GTGGTTCATTACTCGGGAGATCACCACGCACAATGCTATGTAAACCGTGTGCGTTAATTTTGAAACACCCTGTACATGCAATAAATTGGTACATGAATCAGCGAACGTTTCTCCTTCCCGAGAGCCTGCCTGTGACAAACCCCTATGGTACGCTGTTTCATTTTTTAATCGCATAAATAATATTTAGACGGATAAAGAAGGCATTACGAAAAATTACCAGAAACAAAATTGCACTTACTAATTTCAGGCATATAATGATGAGCACATAAAAATGAACCAATTATTTTCTATGGTGATAGTACGCCCTAAAGGCTTGAGCGTTTAGCATCTTTTGTGACGCTCCCGAAAGCACCGCATACATTGCTTCCTTCTTAAGATATCGATAATTATTCTACACGTGTACAGTGAACCTCAGTACTGGTGACAACGGTGGACGCCGTGCGGTGAGGTAAGAGAGGGGATTGGGTGGGGTCTGCTCTCCTATCTCGGGCTGTGCATGCAGCGCAGAAAGCACTACGGTGTGAGCGTAACGTGAGAGCGTCCCTCGGTGCGTCTTTGTTGCACAACACGAGTGTAAGTGAGACGGCAACAAGGCCCCTCATGCGCAATAGGGAGCTTGGTGGGGGAGTGCTCGTGTCCGAAGGCACGCTCTTGCTCTCGCTCTCAGACTAACGCTCTATGACGAGGACAGCTAGTACCCGGTAAGGAGCGAGAAGAAGCTGCGCAAATCTCACCGGTGCGATTGAGATAGACTTTTTGGTTACACATCCTTGTCACACAGCGCTAGTGCGAGAAAGAGAGATAGTGTCCGATTGCTGGCGTCCAGCTTGTCGGCTCAGTGCGGTGAGGTAAGAGAGGAGAGTTGGCGGTAACTGTCGACCGATCTGGATACGTGCGTGCAACGCAGCGAGCACTATAGGGCGACTGACAATCCAAAGCGTCCTACGATGCGTCCTTTTCGCATAGCATGAGTGGGAGCGAGATGGCAATAGGTCTTTGAGTCGCACTCACGAGCTTGGTGGAGGCATCTTCTTCTCCTATACTGTTGCCCAGGCTAGCTAGCATTAATGCCGCACTAAACTCTCTGGTGGGCCTCAGGGATGGTATTGCCGTCTCGCTCCCACTCATGCTGTACGAAAAGGATGCACCGTAGGACGCTTTGGCTTCTCAGTCGCCCCATAGCGCTCGCTGCGTTACACGCACGTATCCAGATCGGTCGACAGTCATCGCCCACTCTCCTCTCTTACCTCACCGCACTGAGCCGACAAGCTGGACGCCAGCAATCGGACACTATCTCTCTTTCTCGCACTAGCGCTGTGTGACGACGATGGGTAACCAAAAAGTCTATCTCAATCGCGCCGGTGAGATTTGCGCAGCTCCTTCTCGCTCCCTTACCGGGTACTAGCTGTCCTCTTCATAGAGCGTTAGTTTGAGAGAGAGAGCAAGAGCGTGCCTCCGGACACGAACAGTCCCCCACCAAGCTCCCTGTTGCGCATGAAGAGGCCTTGTTGCGGTCTCGCTTACACTCGTGCTGTGTAACAAGGACGCATCGAATGACGCTCTGGCGTCTCGCTCACACCGCAATGCTTTCTGCGTTGCACGCACAGGCCGAGATAGGAGAGCAGGCGCCGCCCAATCCTCCTCTCTTACCTCACCGCACGGCGTCCACCGTTGACACCATTAATGCGGTCCACTGTACAGCGGCATCATCGACATATCCTCCCATGTCAAATACAAAAACTGGTGACCCGAAGTGGTTAGCTATCGTATAGGCAATTTTTCTATGGATTGACAGCGATTCGCGAACGAATCTACTCGCTCTTCCCCCTACCTCTACTTCCACGATTTCAACCGAACCTTCCAATGTTTCCGAACTCATGCTTCTCGCAATAGAGCGAGTAATTGGCATGTTACAAAATACGTTGATTTATAAATGAGTTTTGCTGCAACGTAAAGGAAAAAAATTCACCTTTAAGCTATACTAACACAATGTTTGGCTTTTTTTACCCTATGCTGAAATGAAATAAATAATGTATCTGGTAAGGGATTTTTTTTCATTTAATTTTTATTATTCAAATCTATGTAATGCCAATATTTTTAATACGTGTATCACGTGCCGTGCCTTTATCGACTTTGGCTCTCATACGCACACTTGTGAACAATAGAAACATCAACGAAAACCCAGAATGAAACCGAAGCATCACGCGATTTCTGAGATGCTAACCGCGGCATTTCGTGATGAAGCTAGCTTTCGGTCTTATCGCACCACGAACGTGCCTAAAACGTGTGAACTGAAAATTCCAGGATTCACGCGAACGGGTAAAGACCGCTGAATTAGGAAGATTGCCCCCGCCTGTCCACCTACTTTCAACAGAAAGTAGGAAGGATCAGGGAAGGCAGGGCAGTCTCCAGATACATACCAGAGCGCATATTTCGGACTGGAGTAGCTCCTCACAAATCGCATCGCGCGGCGGCTATCATTCCCACGGGAGTTCCGCGTACTATTAACTATCGCCGTCTGTAAGTCGATAAGGACGTATCGAGCCTTAAGAGTAGCACGCGTAGCGTACCAGTCGTTTTGAGTTTAATTGTAGTATTTTGATTCTGCCACGAACAATATTTGTCGTGTAGGTTAAGTGATTACGAAGCCGAAGAACCAAGTCGTGATAGGACAATAGTGTAAACACCAAGGGGGCAGCGTGGGCGACTACCGTTGAGCGCGTAAGAGTAAGTGTGAGAATATAGGAGTGAGTGAGGGCACGGCAGTGCGAGATTATGGTTGTAAGACCATCCGGCATATTCATTATTCGTCCAAATTATTACCTACTAAGCAAATTGGGATTGTAACAATATATTCGGACCAGTTCAAAGGGACCTTCCAATCTTTTGATTTAAAATAGACCATACACCAATTCCTCATCCTAACGGTAATCCAAAGGACCGGGCCTGTATAGGACGGCGGTCAAGAACTTACCCAGAACAAAAATAAAAATAAACTTCCACGCATAACGTGGGAGATTAACTTTGTTAGACGTGTTAAAACGCCCCGCGCGTCACACGTGTAGGAGTGGGCTCCGAGCCTGGCTTGGCTCGGGCCTAGCAATGGCGGTTGAGACGAATGGCCACGTGACCGCCGCGTGGGTGAGGAAGAAGAGCATGACGAGGCAGTCGGATTCTAGACACTCAACAAGTGTTTTTGTTTTTGGAGAGAATAAACATTCTGAGTAAAAATAAAGTTGCCGTCCGTCATTTCGCGCTCCCTCGGAAAAGATCCTTACAGTTGGGGGCTCGTCCAAGATCGAGGCCGATAACATAGTGTGTGAAATACGGTGAAGTTGAAAAAGTGGCGCGATCGGAACGATCGCAGGGTGAAATTCGCATACCATGCATGGGAGACCAGTATTGAAATAGTGTGGGTCGATCATATCGAGCAAACTGAAAAGTAAAGGCGTAAAAGTTATCCCGTATATTTTGAGTGTCACGTAGGGTTGTCAAGGGTGAAAGGACGTGTACGACGCCACCACCACGCAAAGGCAGAGAACGGCGAGTCGCCGAGGACGATGGGGAAGGCTATCAAGATGACGCAGGTTACTTAAGTGCGACGAGCGAAACCGGCGGACAATTATTAAACCTTGAGGGTGACAACACGCAGGAAACCGGAAATAGACAAAACGTCGGTAAGGTAGATTCTCAAATATCGGAGATGCCGATCGAGAAAATGACGATGCAGCAGCTTCAGGAAGAACTGAAAAAGACGAATTTATCGGTAGTGGGGAAAAAGAAAGTGTTGCAAGATCGATTGGGAAAAGCGCAAGAAGATTCTGATGAAGACTCAGCACTTGATTCAGCAGGCGATGAGGACCTGAATAACGACAGTTGTGACGAAGTCGACACGCAGTAACCAGCAAGCAGGTTTCGAATTTCAAGGCAACATCGTGATACACAACCACCAGAAAACACCAGTCGTCGACAGGTAGGAACACGCGGTTCGCTACCACAGGATCCAATCGGACGAAGGACTCGGCAATCAGGTAGCGAAAGTGACGAACCTCAAGGTGCAGCTCGTCGGCGTGATACACCCAGCGAACGAGGAACAGCGCAGGCCAATCACATGGGAAATACGTTTATTATATTAAGGACGTCGAAGGAAGTATTCCTCTTTTTACTGGCGACGATAAAATGACAATCCATAAGTGGATAGAGGAGTTCGAGGATACGAGCGTCCTGCTGGGATGGAGCGACCTGCAGAAAGTAATCTACGGAAAGAAGATGCTTCGCGGATCGCCGAAGCAATTCATTGCTCTACAGCGAGGTCTGACAACGCAGAGAGTTTTCAAAGATTGCCTCGTCCAAGAATTTGATGTAGAGGTCAACAGGCGGTTATTCATATGCAGTTGCAGAAACGAAAACGACAGACCAACGAGACTCCGTGTCCATATGTCTATGCGACGCAAACCATTGCAAATAAAGGTTATTTAGAAGATGAGGCTCTCATCCAATACTTTATTAATGAAATTTCGGACGATGAAGCAAACAAACAGATTTTGTACAACTCGCGAACGATCAATGAGGTGAAGAAAAATCTGGAACTTTATGAGCGTATGCGCGATAAGTCAGGTCGAAAGAAATCAACAGGAAAAGCAGACTCAAAGGCTGAATGGAGTAAAGATAAAAAGGATGCAAAAGAAAAAAAAAGATGCGAAGCAATCGACGATGAAGAAAGCTCGTTGTTTTGCATGCGGATCACCAGACCACGAAGTGAGAGAATGTCCCCATAAGGACAAATGTCCAAAATGTTTCCGATGTGATTAATTTGGTCGGCATATCTCAACGAGATGTGAAAATGCAGCAAAACTTGACAGACGAGAGGGCCAAGGTTAATCGGGTGGTAGCTGACGATGATGTAGTGACGGTTCGAATTAACGAGGTGGAGGTACTGGCGATATTAGATACAGGCTGCTCCAAGACTCTTCTGCGAGAATACGAGTATTGTAAGATTGGTAGTCCTGTTACATCCGACGCAACTACACCCCCAAAATTTTCACCAAACGCCCCTGCCCTGTTCTTTCGCAAGCGGTAGAGAGTCATACATAATCAGGTCTTACGCGCACCTAGCTCCTCCTTAGTATAAGTTAGTAATAAGATAGTAATAACCGTAGCATCTTAAGTCCATGGGAACAGTCCATGTAAAGAATGTTCCCATGGGAGCTCACCAGTGAGGTTAAAGGAGAGGGTAGAATAGGTTGGCACGAATTAGAGAACTTTAGGACCATGAACTCCAAAGTACGTGCCGATAACGTGGCAGGACCGCGGGAACCAAGAACAATCCGCGCTGGTCCCACGAGTCCAGAATGTACTGAATCGGCAGTTTTCTATCCCTTCTTGGGGCCAAGACGCTCCTCGAGCTAGAATCGAGCAGCGGATTAGGCAATCTAGGAGCCTCAACTGAAACAGTCATAGCTTTTTCTCTCATAAAAATCGGAGTCAAAGGCGATCTTAGTGCGGGAACAGTGGTGTAAGACAGGATACCTTAGGGCCTATCGTGTCTTCCTCGTCTTAGGGCCGAGTAACCAAACCAATCAGTGAGTCGCCACAAGTTTTACCCCTTTCGAACTCAGTATCTTTGTGTATATCTTACCACTATACGCGTGTCAGTGCCTTACCCTAGCGGCCAAGACAAGGACCATTCTCTTGAAATTTTGGATTATTTATTATTTCTTACGGGAACTCATCTCAGCCAAGTTACCATTCCTATCTCTTTCCTTCTCTGGTGAGCTCATTGTATTACTATTTTTATCATATTATCATATGAAATATATATATTTACTATTGCATATAATCATATAACTTGTTATATTCATACGATAGAAACATCATACACATGCACACAAACTCTACTCAACCATTGTAACACGAACAACACAAACCGATAGCTATACGAACATGATTACAAGCGATAATCGTGTACTAGCAAAATTGTACTCAAGGCATAACAACGGCCATACTGGCGCGCGTTACACCATTGTAAACCACAAGCATCATACCTCAATAGATATCACCTTTTTATTCAGCATACATTGGCATTGTTCAAAATCATTTCTAAAATACCCCAGTTTTCCCATTCATTATATATACATAAGAATCTCGAGTTCGATCATCGCTCTGCACTTCCGAAGACAAGCAACAGAAACAGCTGGGTGTGCATAACCGTTTCAAAGTGTTAAGAATCCCAAAATATATAAGTTCACCCTCCACGTATTTCCTCTCGGAATCAGACGTGTCGGACGTAACAAATTTGGTGGCAGCGGTGGGATACTTGCCGATAACCGCTGTTTCTGCGTGCTTAATCACACACACACTTACATACACTCTAATTAAGATTGTTATTAAGCTTAGAATTAGAAACATCTGACTGAGCCCTTGAGAGTTAACGCCGTTCTAGAACTATGGAGACTAACGCCGGTGCAACGCTCAATCAGTCCATAGCCGAAGCAATGAATTCCGTAGTAGAATACTTTTCGGTACAAAACGCGGTGATGCATGTGCCATATTCCGACGGGAAAAATGTCCCTTTGAACAACTTTATTTTGGACGTAGAAAATGGACGAGCGCTGGTATCCGAAACATACAAAACCTCGTACTTGCGAGGAGTGTTATCGAAACTCAATGGCCCAGCCCGAATGAGCACGGAAGGAAAAACCTTCCATACTGTTAAACAATTCATGGAGCACCTCCGTGACTGTTTCGCATCTGCTAAAGACTATATGGACTATCAGGCCGAGATATGCGCGTCGAGAATGCATCGTGGAGAATCAGTCCGCGAATTCCATTCTAGAATATCACAGCTTGTTCGACGTTGCTTCAAGGCGACAGAAGACGAATTAGGCAAATATAGTGTTGAGACGGTAAAAGGGGGAATAGAAAAATTGGGGATCGTCATTTTCAGAAGGGGGCTACCTGATGACCTCGGATACGCGCTAGCTCTCAAATCACCCGATTTCTTTGAAAGCGCACTGAAATTCACGTTGGAGCTCGAGAAAGTTCTAGATACCGGTGACGTGGGGTACGGCTACGAACCGCGACCATCCAGGCAACTACGGTTCGACGACGAACAGACTATGTGGGTATACTACCGTTCACCTGATAGAGCCAGGGCGGATGCGCAAAATTATGACAGATCGGGGCCCAGCTACTCGGACTACCCTCCTCACCAAAGATATGCGAGCCCACAACGCGATACGCGGTCAAACACACCCCCTAGGTATGGGTCCATTCTGAAAAGGGATCAGAACCCGAGACGACCATGGTCCCCAGGCCGCGAGAGGGAACGGTATTCGGAAAATCCGTGGTTTAATAGATTCGTCCCAGAGCGAATTTCAGGCTCTCCAAGCAGACCAACCCATGACCGGGAAGATAGTCGATATAGGGAACCGACTGATAGTAGACAGTCCGGAAACAGAGACCCGCGCGTTCTTAGGACAGAATACGGGCGTGACGACAGATTCAATTTGCCAAGCCACAGTACGGCAGCCTGCATTGACGCCAAGGGCCTAAACTCGATCGAGCCACCTTGTGTGAGCGCGACAACGGGCCATTCAACCCTCAGAGCGCCAACGAACACGTGAAATCCGTAGAGGTGGGACGAAACTGCAGGATTGTGTACCCACAATAGAATCTCCCTCCATCACCGTACGAGCGCCCGAATTACAGAGCGGCTCCGGACGATTCTTTGTAAACACAGGATCTAATGTCAATATAGTAACGATGTGCGCGCTATCTCCCTCAACAAAAATTGATATACAAGAATCAATCTGCATCATAGGAATAGGCGACGTCAGAACCTACATCGTAGGGGACTGTCATAATTCACGTAATGGGAACACCGGCAAAATTCCATGTCATCAATACGGGAAGACAAAGCTACGGTGATGGCATACTAGGAGTCGAATTCCTAAAACAAGAAAAGGCCGAAATCCCTTTCAACCACAACACAATTGTCACTCAAAGTCGACCAATAAACCCGCAACCATTTATAAGGGACGAAGTACCTTACAGAATAAAGAGTGTCTGCGCAGCGTCGCAGCCACTACCATGGACCTTCACACCGGATATCTTCCTGGAATCAAATTCGAGAAAGGAATATACCTAGGCCGTAGTATCCAACAGGGGAGGTATAGCTGTAGCTCTCAAGTAGGCCCTCAGCCCTTGTACCCATACCTCCTGTTGGAAGAATACTCGGATACGGAAAATGCACCAACGGAGCCGACCTTACACCGGAGCACGGATGGAGAACGATCCCACAGAGTCATAGAACAGTTACGGCTCGATCATCTCAACACTGAAGAACGAAAGCACGTAACCGAAATCGCGAGCGAATTCTCCGATCGTTTCTATATCTCTGGAGACCAACTGCCGTACACTACGCTTGCGGAACACCAAATTCCAACAGTGGATAAACTACCTATGTCCACCCGACAATATAGGTATCCACCCGTGCATAAAGACGAGATGAAACAGCAGGTGAATAAACTCCTGGAAAATGAAATTATCGCACCATCAAAGTCACCATATAATTCGCCTTTGCCGATTGTATCCAAGAAACCTGGACCGGGCGGCAAACAACGCTGGCGCATGGTGGTGGACTATCGCGATCTTGACGAAAAAACGGTAGACGATGCCTACCCACTACCTAACATTGTCGAAATCCTAGACCAACTGGGAGGAGCGAAATATTTTTCGGTGTTCGATCTAGCTAGTGGATTTCACCAAATAAATATAGGGGCAGAAGACAAACAAAAGACCGCGTTTACGACACTTGACGGTCACTATGAGTTCCTTCGAATGCCTTTTGGGCTGAAAAATGCTCCAGCGCCTAATGGACGCCGCCCTGACCGGCCTCCAAGGAATGGAATTGTTTGTTTATTTGGACGACATTGTAGTATACTCAGCCTCCTTGAAAGAACATGGAGTTAAGGTTAGAAGGTTACTTTCCAGGTTAAGAGAAGCGAACCTCATGTTGCAACCCGAGAAATGTGAGTTCCTGAGGAACGAAGTGGTATACTTGGGGCACACCAAAAGTGGTGCAGCGTTCAAACCAGACCCGCGGCTTATCAAAGCTGTAAAGGAGTTTCCTATGCCCAAAACCGCTACCAACTGTAAGCAATTCCTCGGACTCACAGGGTACTACAGACGGTTCATTAAGACGTACTCCAAACTAGCCAAGCCAATAACCGACCTTCTGAAGAAAACAACTAAATTCGAATGGACGGAGTCGCAACAAAAAAGTTTCGAAGACTTGTGAGATGCCATCTGCCAAGAACCAATTTTGCAATACCCTGATTTCAAAAAACCCTTTGTATTGACCACCGATGCATCAGGACACGCTATAGGCGATGTATTAAGTCAAGGAACCGTAGGGCAAGACCTACCGATAGCGTACGCATCACGGGTACTAAATGGCGCAGAATTAAATTACACAACCATCGAGAAAGAATGTCTAGTCATGGTCTATGCAGTCAACTATTTCCGAATGTATTTTAATGGACGAGAATTTGTGATGGTGACCGACCACCGACCTTTAGTGTGGCTCCACTCTGTTAAGGACCCAACTTCAAGGCTGATGAGATGGAGGCTGAAACTTGCCGAATATCAGTACAGTGTGGTGTACAAGACAGGGAAAACTAACTTAAACTCCGACGCCTTATCACGAAACCCATGCGATATGGTTAGGGGCAAAGCAATAGCATGTCCACTGACTACAAGGAGTCAAGCCAAACAAGACAATCAGCCCCGACCTGCGAAGGGAACAGAACCGAGTAAGGAATGCGATAGCACTCGGCGCACCACGCGGTGTTTGCAAGATTTTGAAACGTTAGGGACAGATTCGGAAGATACACTAGGAGGAGAAACCCCGATGGAGTCAGACGAAGAATATCGACCGCCAGTACACCTAAGAAGGCTTAGCATGATACCCGATCCTCGGTATGGTCCAGCCGCACGGACCAGAACCAGAACTCGGAGCAAAGAGGAAAACGGCGCTAGAAATGACGAGGAGGTCCGAGACACTCAAGGAGTTGTGCCGGACCCAGAACCACCCGAAAGTCAACATAGAACTAGCCCGAAACGACAAACGACCACCCCAAGAGTGCAACCTACGCTGATCGAACTTTCGTCGAATTCGGAGGACACAGACGACTATCTCGACGCAGGCGAAGGAACCGCGAGCAATGACGCCTCCAACGACGTTTGGATTAGTGTTCCCCTGTCTGACTCAGCCCGTCGCCGACTCACAAACATTAAAAGATCGATCGAGGAATGCTACTCTGAACGGGAACGACTAGAGAGGGAATTGATAAATTTTGAAGAAATACTAAGCCCAATTCTTAATACCGAGCGCAACATAGAAACTCCCGGTAGACAAGGGCTAAATGAAATTCCACCAGTGGCAAGGTCGACACCCCATGTGGAAGCCGAAGGACTAAAAATACTAGTAACAACAAATGAACTGCCTGACTCAGACAATAGCAATAGTCAGCACGAGATGACGGAGCTGAACTTGGAGGTACCTCAACTAACCAGAGGAAAGGGAACCTCTATTCAACTAGCGAGCGATTTGGACCAATCTGTACCTGAAGGCACGGGAATGAATCGCAGGAGAATAGCCGGAAGTGTCTACCTTTCGCGAAAGATAATTACGCGCACTTCATTTCCGCTGATTGCTTGACGACAACCCCCATCAGTAAATTGCTAAAGGACCCAGGGATGATAAGCCTGGATGACCTTCTGGAACACAACCCACAGGTGGGACTGGTCCTAGTCACCAAGCGGGGAAAACATAGAATATTCAGTATCGTGTGTAAAACATACCACTTTGACATGACTTCAATCGAAGACATCATGGAAGGATTACGCAACCTGAAACTGACAATGAGAACCACCGGGATCGACACATTCAGAATCTTCAACATAAATGACGTATTGAGTAAACTACCATCTGGCACACTGCAAAGAATGCTGACCAAGGTATTCTCAGATAGCGACGTCACCATCACACTATGCCATGGCACAGTGCAAGAGCCCCCAGAGGAACTAAGGGGGGAGATAATCAAGGAAACACATGATAGCCTAGTCGGAGGTCATAAGGGAGTGACGAAAACATATCTGCGTATAAGGGAAATGTATTATTGGCCAGAAATGCGGCATAACGTCCAGGAATACGTAAGAGACTGTAAAAGCTGCCAGGAACTAAAACTGGTACGGGCAAAAACCAGGGAACCCATGATCATCACTGACATGCCCCTGGAAGCTTTCGAATAAATATTCCTCGATACTGTGGGGCCTCTATCTATTACGTCTGAAGGAAATCGACACATCCTCACTATCCAAGATAACCTAACTAAATAATACATAGGCATCCCTATACCAAACATCAGTGCAGCAACTATAACTGACGTCTTGACAAGACATGTTATTGCAACCTATGGGGCTCCTAAAACTGTCCTAACAGATCGTGGAGGATGCTTCATCAGTAATCTATTGCGGAAGATGGAAAAAATTTCAAAAATCAAACATGTCACGACGTCTGGTTACCATCCCCAGACCAATGGGTCATTAGAACGTGTGTTGATTGAATACCTAAAGCATTATCTCCAGAGTTACGACAACTGGGATGAACTAATCCCTTTCGCTATGTTTGCCTACAACACTGCAGTGCACGAAGCGACAAACTTTACTCCGTATGAGCTGGTATTCGGCAGAATCGCTCGGGCCCCCACATCATTTCCGGTAGGGGAGAAACTCGAGAAGTATGGACCTTATCTAACCGAATTAATCAAACGGTTAAACGAAATTAGAGAGATAGCAGCACAAAACCTGACAGAGTCCAAAGTACGATCCAAGGATAGGTATGACAGGAACGTGAATCCGAGGAAATACAAAATCGGGGACATGGTGTATGCCTTGAAGGAACCTCGAACAAGCAAGCTCGACGGTCATTACACCGGGCCGTATAAAGTGATTGACACTACCGAGAATAATAATATCATTCTAGAGAATACCAAAGGAGACCGATTCACAAGACACACGGATAAACTGAAGTTGGCCGTGGGCTACCAGTAAACATTCAAAATGGAATCCTTGCGGCGAATCAGCATCCTATTGGGCACCATTGGTATCGCGACAGGGCTAGACCAACCAAACTATTTAGTCACACGATTTGAATACAATACTGGGCTATATTACGAATAGCTCCACAATATCCGCCTAACTGATAAAGAATGGAGAGTAACCATATTCATACATATATCCAGAATCGTTGGGCTTGCAGTACAAGGGATAACCAGCTTACCTGCTGCGTTTGAGGCATGCGAAGGAAAACTAGGGGCCTTATGTAAAGGGATCATCGATATAGAGCACTTTGAGAGGCAGAAGAACAGTTCATACAAGTACGTAAGCCAACTGGAAGGACTCGTTGAAAACCTGGCACCCGATGCGTATGACCCCACAGGTTCCCTGCCCTTCGCAAAGAGGAGTTCACTTTTCGGAGTTATAGGACAGATCAGTCACACGTTTTCGGAGCGCTCACTGAAGATGATGCAGAATACTACAACCAGGAAATAGATAAACTATACCGTGATCAAAGTAAGATGGCACATGTGATCGAAAGGTAAACCCACCTAGTACAGTCAGAGATCCATGAAATTCATGACGGACTGCATAAACTGAACGAAAAAATTGACATCATATGCAAGTATGCCCAAAACGCATGGGATAGAGCAGAAATAGCAGTAATGGAATACATGATGAGCCTGACTAGATGGGTGCAAGCCCTACGGAACCACATAGACGAATATAACGAGTGCCTGAAAACCCTTGTCACTGCCATATACTTCGCGAAATTGGGAACTAACCATCCTGACTTAATTAGCCCGGATCAGCTTACAAAGGTGAGCGAAGAAATCCGCGGACTGAACCCCAACAATGAGTTTCCTACACCGCGTAATAGCAATCAAAATGAGTGGCTCGCCGCCGTATCTCAAATACTAGTAGGATGTTCCAAAGACTGTCTGATGGTTGAGCTGCAAATCCCGTTACTAATTAGAAATCATTTTGTCGTATATAAAATTCATCCCAGTCCGACCATCCAAAGCTACAACGGGAACAACAGTAAATTTGCCTATATAATCCCGAAAACTCCGTTTATAATTATGTCTACCGACCTTGAGCTCTTTATATCTACCGACAAAAACTATCTGGCCGATTGCCAACAGACGAAACGCTTTGACATTTCCCTACCCAACCAGCCCCTTTTTCGCAGCAATGGGAATCCAAGCTGCGAAAGTTCTTTACTATTAAACCCGAGCAAGGAAGTCCTCCCTAGTTGCGATATCAGAGTAGGTTCAGCAGTGGATCCCGTCTGGACTTACAGACTAGAACTTTAGAACAGACTAAAAGGCTGGCTCGTTTCGGCGGCAGGAAGTCAAGATCTCAAAATTATCTGCGGGGGAAACCTCAGTGAAACAATAAGGATCAATGCAAACGGAATCTTGCAGCTGCGACTCGGTTTTAACGCCCGCACTAACGACATGAATCTGATAGGGACAGGGATACTCGAAAATTCCGAACAATATTTCTATGAACCCTTAATCTCATTAAACATCAATGAGCTAGTCCCGGGAGTACAGGAATACTATACCGAGAATAATGCGATAAAACCGGAGATACAGTCCAAAGACCCTATTTCCCCTAGATTTGGAGAAGACGAGATATCCCTCGACCAACTCGGCAATGAGCTAAATAAGATAGAAAACCATCACCGAGAAACGCGCGTATGCAAGGCAATTATATACACTGCTTTAGGAGGGATCACGCTACTAACCGTCGTGTTGCTCGGTTATTGGAATCGATCCTGGTTGATATTAGCCGCAAAGACCCTAACACGACCATGCACGCGTAAAATTTGGCAAAACCCCCAGCATGAAAATCCAAATATAAACGCACAAACCGGCAGTAACGCAAATCTCGAACCCGTACCCGCTACCGCAAAACGCACTTTGCCGTCCCAAATAATGACTCTAGAATAAAGAAAGGGCGTGGAACGAATAAACAAACACAACGTATATATATTGTTATGTCGTAAGGTCTAATAAATGATCTTCGAAATTTCTTTACTATGAGTACTTAATTCTTTTTTTTATTTTACTTCTTTTACAACGATGTTTACTGTACGTAAGGACTATGACGACTGACTTTCGATCTACTGCTCGCAGAGCAGCTTACAAAAAGGTATTACTGCGCTGAGATATAATTTTGACGACTAAGGATCTAGAAGTGCGCCGAGGTGTCGCGCGATTAGTCTTATGATTACTATATCTAACAAAGGTAGACCAAGCAAGAATCGGAGTAGTGTAAGGGCATAACAATACATATATTTTTATTATAATCACCTATACACTATCTACAACTCTACAGCCACCAGGGACTGCCCAACACCACGGGAGGGGGCATCCCGCCCCAGGGGTCAGGCAAGAATCCCCTATCACGCCATAAAGGGGGGGGGGGGGGTCCCTGCCTCGCTCACCCACCAATCCCTTCAATCAAAAAGAAGACATTAGGGACATACTTTCGGTACAAATTAGATAAAACAGAGGCCTACACTTACCACCCGCCAATAACCGGCGAGAATAGCAGGACGCCACGGTCCTCATCCGCGAACCTCGGCGGTCCGAATAGCTCCCATAGGTTGAAGGCATTGGCCCCCGACGGATCCGCAGGGAAACGGGATACCCAATCCGGGGTCCCCCACCTACTCCGCTCCCTCCTCTTCCGCATGAAGTCTCGCAGGGTGCCTCGCCGGGCCTAAAAAGAGTCAAAATTTAAAACATACGGTAGAACATAACGGGGAAGAGCGTTGTAAAATTCAACACTTACCAGTTCGCGTAACGGGATCGTAGACATGACTGCCGAGAAATAGTCCTCGCGACCAGGGCATCGAACATAAATGGCCATAATGTAAGGGCAGCGAGAAAACTCGAAAAACCCGTGATAAGCATTCGCAGAGGTGCTTGCGAGTTGGCCCCACGAGTCGAGAATGCACGGAATCGACAGTTTTCTATCCCTTCTTTGGGCCAAGACTCTCCTCGAGCTAGAATCGAGCAGCGGATTAGGCAATCTACCTAGGAGCCTCAACTGAAACATTCATAGCTTTTTCTCTTATAAAAATCGGAGTCAAAGGCGAACTTAGTGCGGGAACAGTGGTGTAAGACAGGATACCTTAGGGCCTATCATGTCTTCTTCGCCTTACGGCCGAGTAATCAAACCAATCAGTGAGTCGCGACAAGTTCTACCCCTTTCGAACTCAGTGTCCTTGTGTATATCTTACCACTACATGAGTGTCAGTGCCTACCCTAGCGGCCAGGACAAGGACCATTCTCTTGAAATTTTGGATTATTTACTATTTCTTACGGGAACTCATCTCAGCCAAGTTACCACACCTATGTCTTTCCTTCTCTGGTGAACTCATTGTATTATTATTTTTATCATATTATCATACGATATATATATATTTACTATTGCATATAATCATATAACTTGTTATACTCCATCGACATATAGTACTGGACTGCTCACTGTAGCCGCAGAAAGTATAGAAACATCATACACATGCATACAATCTCTACTCAACCATTGTAACACGAACAACACAAACCGACAGCTACACGAACACGATACAAGCGATAATCGCGTACTAGTAAAATTGTACTCAAGGCATAAAGACGGCCATACTGGCGCGCGTTACACCATTGTAAACCACAAGCATCATACCTCAATAGATATCACCTTTTTATTCAGCATACATTGGCATTGTTCAAAATCATTTCTAAAATACCGCAGTTTTCCCATTCATTATATATACATAAGAATCTCGAGTTCGATCATCGTTCTGCACTTCCGAAGACAAGCAACAGAAACAGCTGGGTGCGTATAAGCGTTTCAAAGTGGTAAGAATCCCAAAATAAATAAGTTCGCCCTCCATCTATTTCCTCTCGGAATAACAGCCCAACCCTGCACCCGACAGCACGGATGTTCAAGGGGATTGAAAACGCACGAGGCAAGGCGACCGGTGTCTTCAACACCGAGTTGACGATTCATAGTGAAGTCTACCCCAATGAAGTGTATGTCATTTCGGTAGACGGAATGGCCGGGAAGATGCTCTTGGGAAAAGACGTGCAAAGGTAAATAGGGATTCGTATAATGGGAGGATAAGCGACGATTGGAAGGTTGCCCACGATAATTAGTGATGGGAGTTCGGCGCGCAGAATTGAAGATGGAAAAAGTGTGAAACATGATAGTCTCGTAGACGAAGATACTGCGGGGTGGGCAGCAAGTAAATTATCAATGATCAACTACATTGAACCATGCGAGATTAATGGTCGAGGGCCTTACAAGGAAAAAATCGGAAGACTAATAGACAATTACACACTGACTCAACAGGTGCAGACTGACGTCGAGATGAAAATCGTACTGAAGGATCAAGAACCTGTGCGAGCAAAACCACGGTGGTTGTCAGTGGAAGAGAAGCGGATTTTACAAAATCAAGTTGACGAATTGTTGAATGATGGTACCGTGAGGCCCAGCCGAAGCACATACTCAAGTGCTGTCGTTATTGTCACGAAAAAGGACGGATCTCGCGTTTGTATCGACTATCGTCGGCTCAATAAGAAGACCATTCGCGATCAGTTCCCGATGCCACTGATCGAAGATTGGATCGATGCGTTGGCCACAACACGAGTTTTCTCGGTGCTTGATTTGAAAAACGGCTTCTTCCATGTACCGATTGAAGAAGGAAGTCAAAAGTACACGTCATTCGTTACACACGACATACAATACGAGTTCACAAAAACTCCATTTGGTCTGTGCAACAGCCCTACGACGTTTTTGAGATTTGTGGATGAAGTGTTTCGGGATCTCAGCAGAAGAGGTGGTTATCACTTATATGGATGATCTCATCCTTTCTGGCAAAGACGAAAAGGAACCGTTTGACATACTCTGCAAAACCCTCGAGGTAGCAGCCGAAAAAGGATTGTCGATAAACTGGAAGAAGTGCGCGTTCTTGGAAAAAGAGGTCGAGTTACTTGGACATATCATCAGAGGTGGCCTTTTCCATCCTTCCAATGGAAAGATTAAGACAGTACAGAAGTTCCCGACGCCAATATGTCGAAAGGATATTCAGAGTCTTCTCGGCCTGAAGGGCTACTTCGGCAAGTTTATTCGGGATTACGCGATCATCGCTCGTCCTTTGTCTGACCTTCTCAAGGGCAACCAAAAATTGTCCTTTGGGATAAAGCAAGAGAAATCGTTCAGTAAAATGGGCTATGGGGCTATCCTATTGCAAAAGGATACGGCAGACGACACTTTTCACCCAGTCCATTACATGAGTCGCAGAGGGTCGGATGCCGAGAAGAAGCTTCACTCTTATGAGCTAGAAGTAATCGCCATCAACAACTCGCTCATCACGGATTGTGATGCAGTTCAAGAGACGTTGGACAAGCATGACTTAGCAGCTAAAGTTGCAAAATGGGCACTGCTCCTAGACGGTTTCAAGTACGAAGTGGAGCACCGCGCAGGAACACCACTCCTTCGACATGTCGTTGCTCTTAGCCTTTATCCTGTGTTAACTGTAGACGATACGGTTACTCAATGAATCCAAAAGCAACAAGACGAGGACGAGAGACTGCGAGTAATTAAGCAGATACTTCAGAAGGAACTATATGAAGAGTACGTTATCGAGATTGGATTGCTGATGAAGAAGGTTGCCAACAAGATTGTGATTGCTCTTCCTAGTTGTATGCACACGGACATCATACGCAGAGTTCATGAAAATTCACAATTTGGTGTCAAGAAAATGGCAGAGAACATCCAGGAAGATTTCTATATTTCAAAGCTTAAGGAAAAGATCGAAAAGTTCATCAGTTGCTGTGTGCCCTGTATTCTCGCAGAAAAGAAGAAAGGGAAGAAAGAAGGAGAACTCATGCTGATCCCGAAAGGTGAGATACCGTTGTCAACGTATCACGTTGATCGACTTTCAAATCGAAACTATACAAACATCTGTTGGTCAATGTCGACGGATTTTCATAGTTTGTTATCCCTCAAAATCGACGAACACGAAGGAGGTTGTAGCCAAGTTGACGTCGCAGCAGGTAGCGTTTGAGAATCCGCAACGTATCATCAGCACTGCCTTTACGTCAGATGAATTAAAAGACTACTGTGAATCGGAGGGAATCGAGCACGTCAGGATCACGACCGAAGTACTCAGAGGAAACGTTCAGGTTGAAAGAATCAACAGAATCCTCATATTAATACTAACGAAGCTCGCTCCGGATCATTTCGATAAATGGTACCGCTACGTTGACCAAGTGCAGAGATGTTTGAACAGCTTGTATCAGCGGAGTGTCGGAATGACCCCGTCCAAGGTGATGTTTGGAGTAAAAGTGCGACGAAGAGAAGATCCCCGAATTATGCAGGCTATCGAACAAGAGTCAGCTGAGTTTTTTGACAATGATCGTGAAGAGCTTCGCAAACTAGCCAAGGCTAGTGTGGCGAAGGTCCAAGAAGAGAATCTGAGAACGTACAATCTCCATTGCTGTGTCCAGCAGGAGGTAGTGGATGCTGTGTGGCATGTATAGGCTCTGCACGGTCGTCGGTAGTGCGAGCACGCACCCGATGCACAGCTCCTCCCAGCTGTGCGCATAAATATAGCCATGGAGGCACAGGCCGTTGTGTAGGCTCTTGAAGAAGGTGTCATCGGGCCTGGGCGTTGGTGAGCCTCGGTCCCCACCCAGAGCCTCCTCATCCTTCTCCGCAGCCGCGCGTGGGACCATTTATTCCAGCTGTGTGTATTAAAAGGACGATAATGTTTTTTAAATAAAAAGTTTTAAATAAATGCGTCGTCTTAAAATTATCACACTTACCGCTCAAGTAGCAGGATCAGTTTGTGCTAGGCAGATAGTGGTGGTGTTTATGCTGCTGGTCGATGTTTAGAAATAAGTGTGAAAGGTGAGAGATAGGTAATACGTTTTTTTAAATCAATTAAAACGTATACCAGATTCAGCTTAATGCTGTTATACATACCACTTTTTTTTTTAAACTTCCACTATGTCACTGTCACGATTCCTTTGTCACTAACGGTTCTTTTTTTTTTCACGCTCAAATCTATAAGCCTTGTCACCACTGTATTGACAAGATGCTGCGATGATGGTTCATGGGGTACCGTCTTTTTCCCCACCATGACCATAAATTTTGGCATAGTTGCAAATAAGGGATACATGTAGTAGGAGTTTACGTGTGCCATGGGTTTCGTAGGGAGGGCAGCCAAGACAGTGGTACCTCCACACCTGTCGCATTTGGGCATCGTTTGCTAAATTTCCCGAAAAAGGAGTACCAAGCATTCCAACAGCTACGCGGTATGTGGAGAATTCCTCCCGAGCAAAATATTAGGGGCTGGATATCCACCCATCGATAGCTAAAAGTATCGAAAACAAGGCAATACATACGATGCTTCTATATTATAAGGCATTCCTTACAAAGAACCATGTTCTACTTTACCATGTCATCAACTTAGTGGGTAATTAAAAAAAAGTTACCGACCGGAGGTCAGTGCATAATTACCGACTGCGATGGGCCCCTGGGGACATGTAACGCTGCTGCGCGGTTTTGGGCCTTATTGCCAGGTCCGCGTGGTGGGGGCCCTCCACATCGTTGAGGGGAGTGGGGAGTGCCGACCACATGGACAAGGGGGGTGGCGCCATAGTGCAATGCGGGGGGACCGGAGCGCGGTGCACTCTATGACTCACAGGGACAGTGGTGGGTGTTTGTTGTGACGGCCAAGAGTGGTGTGTATCTACTGTTCTACTAGAATTATAGCCCAGCAACTGTTAGCGTGTTCTTAAGCTTAAGCGATATTGTAAAATCTATACTTACAGCGGTAAAATGTTCTTGGCATAATCTTAATATTACGTGGTCCTCGGGTATCGAGTCGTCATTAAATTGTTCGCCAAAAGCGATCGAATCGACGAGGGCGTCGATACTTAAGGGGGGAGATGCTGCCACGTGCCGTGCCTTTTTAACTTTGGCTCTCGCACACACACATGCGAATAATAGAAGCATCAGTGACAACCAAGAATGCAACAGAGAATGTGCATTATGTGAGGAAGTTAACTTCCGAATGTGCCCAAAACGTGTGAACTAAAAATTCCAGGATTCACGCGAGCGGATTTCAGATTTGCCTCCGCCTGTGCACCTATTTTCAGCAGAAAGTAGGATGGATCAGGGAAGGCAAATGCATCTCCAGATATACACCAGAGCGCATAGTTCGGACTGGAGTAGCTCCTCACAAATTGCATCGCGCGGCGGCTATCATTCTCACGGGAGTTCCGCGTACTGTTAACTATCGCCGTTCGTAAGTCGATAAGGACGTATTTAGCCCTAAGAGTTGCACGCGTAGCGTATCAGTCGTTGTGAGCTTAGATTTTATTATAATAATATTATGTAATACTATGTAATACTACGTAATACTACGTAATATTATTGTATTACTTTGTATTACTATGTAATATTAGTATTATAGCTGTGGGCATTCTGGACCAGGATTCCTGTAACCGACCTATTCGGGCACTCTAGAACCTTCGAAGGTGTGTGTCCGTGCTAAGTTGCCGTCGTGAGCTCTACGATTTCCGGAAGTGACGTCATCAAGACCCCTCGATTCTAAGAATTTTCGCTCGATTCCGGGAAATTTGCATCATATTCCGGGAAGTTTGCGCTCGATTCCGGGAATTACACACGATCGAGAACCTTCTAGAACATTCTAGAAGCTTCGACGGTTCGTGTCCGTGCTAAGTCCCGAAGGATCGCTCCCAGAGCCGGCGGTCCTGTCGCCCGACGTTTTGAGGCGCCCCCTTGCTCCCCACCCCGGGAAGCCTTCTAGAAGCTTCGACGAACCTGGACGGTAGCCCTCAGCCGGTTCGACCTTGAACGTTATTTCGCAGAATTGCGCATCGCCGATGCAGTCCTGCAGAAAGTTTCCAGAACTTTTCTCCCTAAACTTGAACCTCAGTGCGTAGCATGGGTGAATAAGAGATAGAGAGAGAGAGAGAGAAAGAGAGAGAGAGAGAGAGAGAGAGAGAGAGAGAGAGAGAGAGAGAGAGAGAGAGAGAGA